>CM055092.1:11460570-11540309 GCA_029204225.1 Diphasiastrum complanatum | reverse complement strand
GAGTTCAATGCATCTTCAACATTAGATGGTTCTTCAAAACTAGATAAAGCATAATAAGTGGATGAGATACCCTCAACTTGCTATCCTTTGCTCTTGATATATGATCCTTGATGGGCTCCACTTTTTCCCCTTGAAGATCTCCTTGGTGTGTTAGGTGGGTTTGGTGCTTGCTCCTCCATGAGCTCCTCCTCAAAACCAAGATCTTGCTCCTCGGCCATCTTCTCTTGATTGTTGAGCACTTGGGCCTTCTTCAAGCATATGCATATGATGTTCATCAAAGATGACATCTCTTGAAACAACAAATTTGTTCAAGGATGGGAGATAGACTTTGTAGCCCTTGCTTGAGCTTGCATATCCAAGCATGATCCCTCTTGTGGAAGATGGATCCTCCTTGGTTCTTGTTTCCAATGGCACATGCACATAACATATACACCCAAAAAACTTTCAAGTGATTAAGATTGGGGTTTCTTTCCATACAACATCTCATAAGGAGTTTTGCCTTCAATTTCTTTGCAAGACACCCTATTCATCAAGTAGTTTGCACATACAGAGACTCACCCCAAAAGGATTTGGGCAAACAAGCATCTAATCTTAAAGCCTTAGAACATTCACATAATGTTTTATTCCTTCTTTCAGAAAACTCCATTTTGTTGAGGAGTGTAAGGACAAGAAGTCTCTTTCTTGATCCCTTCCTCCTCACAAAAGGCCTCGAACTCATTGGAGATGATTCTCCACCATTGTCACTTCTAAGAATCTTGATGCTATGATTATGCTGATTTTTCACAAACAACTTGAACTTTACAAAAGTATCAAATACTTGAGACTTGAAGGAAAGTAAGAACACCCAACAATATCTTGAGTAGTCATCAATGAAAGTTAAAAACATGGATGAACCTCCATTAGATTTGGTGCTAGCAATGTGCACATCCGAGTGTATGAGTTCAAGAGGATGAGATGACTTTGTGATGGAGTTAAGAAACACCTTCTTATGTGCCTTGGATAAGGCACAACCTTCACAAACCTTGTCTTCCTTCCCAATAGACCTTGGTAGGCCTAAAGCATACTCCTCCTTGATCATAGCCTCCATGGAACCCGAGTTGACATGTCCAAGTCTTTTGTGCCATAAAGTAAAGGTAGATATCTTGCTCCTTCTCGGCCAACATGACAACATTAGTATCCACAAATGCATCCAACTTATAAAGTTTTGCCAAGTCTAGTGCCCTTAGCCACTATCTTACCCTTCTTCTTGATGAAACATTCATTTGAAGCAAAGTCAACATTGAAACCATTGTCTACCATTTGGCCAACACTTAGTAGATTCTTTGTTATTGTAGGAATGTACAAAACACCTTCTATGTTGATCTTTTTGGAAGATCCTAAGCAAAGGGGAATGCTACCAACTCCTTCAATCTTACAAGCTTCATCATTTGCTGTATAGATAGACTTTATAGGTCCATCATAAGATAAGAGAGAAGAGAAAAACTCCCTTTTTACTAGTCATGTGTGAACTAGCACCCAAGTCAATCCACCAAGGATCTTCTCCTTTGAAGCTTGTTGAAGAAAATATGGACATCATGAGAGAGTCCTCATGTGAACTCTCCTCCTCCTCCTCCTCTTTGCTCATGTTGGCTTGGCTTTGATCTTGCTTCCTCTTGAAGCATTCCGAGGCATAATGCCCCATCTTGCTACAATAGTAGCACTTCACCTTTGATTTGTCCTTCTTGACTTTGGTGGTTAATGGAGATGCCTTTGAGGGTCCTTCTTGATCCTCAAGCTTTGTAGACTTCTTGAATGTTGATCCTTTGCCTTTGGACTTTCCTTTGCCTTTGGTGAAGAGAGCTTGGTCATCTCCACCTTGGATGGAAAGCCTATCCATCCTCTCTTGCATTTGGCTCCTTCTTGATTCCTCGGCCATGAGTGTGCCTTGGAGTTCTTCAAGTATGGGTAGCTTACCCATAATTGCATATCCCTGAACCGAATTGTCAAGTTCAAAGCTTAGTCCATTCAATATGAGTTGAACAAGCTCTTCATCCTTGATAGGGTCACCTATAAAGGCTAGCTCTTTGTTCAATTCCTTTACTCTTAGGACAAAAGTATGTGCACTCTCTCCTTTCTTTTGATAGCTTCTATAGATTTGATTCTTCAAAACTAACATTCTAGTTTGGTTCTTGGATTCATAGACCTTTTGCAAAGTCTCCCAAGCATCTTGAGCTGAAGCGCAATCTCCTACCTCTCTTAAGAGTTCATTTGCAACATTCATTTTTATGCAATGTAGTGCAACATTGCACCTCTTGATGTATTTGGCTTTCTCTTGAGGATGAATAGGTTCACCCTCCTTACCATTTACAATTTCCATCAGATCTTGCATGATCATGATAGATTCCATTCTAACTTTCCATATGGAATAGTTAGTTTTGTTGAGCCTTTCATTAGTATCCAAAATATATGCATTTATAGATGCCATCTAGTCTCCTAATCAAGGACTTGACACAAATGAAGGTTACTTCTATTGATTTGATTGAAGGTCTACCTTATCCCACTTCTTAGGGACCTGAAAAGATCAGTAATAGACTTCCTATAAAGATCTAAGAATGATCTCTAACAAAATCAGATCATAGAATACTAGAAACAATGCACTTGCTTGATTGAAGTAGACACTACTAGTAGAATTGCCCCTCTTTCTATAAAGAACATTAAAGCTTCCAAATGATCTGATCAAGAGTGAATTTCAGCAACCTAATGTACTTCCAAAATCACTTGTAAAAGATCTAAATGGAACTTAATGAGGATGCAACACAATCTACTATCCAATCACAAGCAAAAAATGATCAAAATTGATGAAAAATAGATCTAATTTGGTGCATAAGTCATGCAATGGTTGGACTGAACCTAAATCACTTTAGGAGGTGTCTACTACACCTTAAAACAGCCTTGAAGAGTCCCCAAAACTCTGATCTTCCCTCTCCTTGAATGCTAGAAAGCCTCCTCTATGAAATCACCTCCAAAACTCGCTTAGAAACCAATGCTTGGAGCAAGCAAAACTTGCTATCTTGGTAATGTGAATTGAATTCAACTTCGCCTCTGGTTTTAGACACCTAAACACCTGCAAATGAGGTCACACAACACCAATCTCCAATGCATTTGACTCACTTTGAGTTCTAGAATCAATACTAGATGCTAAGATCCAATCTACACAAGATTTAGATAAAAAATTGTGATCAAATTGAATGAAAACCAAGGATTTAGCTCATTTCAGCCTTTAGGCTCTGATACCATGTAAAAATTACAGCAAATAAGGATCCTAAAACACTTGAAATGATGAGGGAAACAATAGATTATGATTTCATAAGATTAGCACAAGTTGAACCATCAAAATCCATCAAAAATCTATGCTTGAACCTCACTAAATGGCCCAAATCCTTGAAGAAGGCTTCACACGTGTGAAAGTACGGCCTCCCACAGTCCGAGTACTGTACACCAGACCTACATTCAATCCTATAATCATTAGTAATCACAAGTACTCAAACAATTATGAACATAGAGAGCAATTGCACCATTATGAGAGAAAAAACATGAAATTGCTTGATTGATTTTGGTGAGATATCATCACCTATATATACGTGATCCATCACGGTTTTGGGCAGGTATGAGTAGCCCTAAACCTATCCCTAATGCTAATTTTGGTGGATCTTTCATCCCTACCAAGTTAGGGTTGGAATCTTGGAGATCCCTCAACAATGCAAAAATTACCAAAAATAGCTCCTATTTTTTCTCCCTTGTATCTAAGCATAATTTGGACTCATTTCAAAGGTTCTAACACTTAGGTCTACTTGAGAACATCCTTATGAATGGAATCCTATGCTATTTGGCACGTGTGACAAGCCACATCATGACCATCTAACTATTTACAAGTCATATGACCAAAACTAGTCAAGCTAGAATTGTGAATTTTTAACATCTCTCTCTCTCTCTCTCTCTCTCTCTCTCTCTCTCTCTCTCTCTCTCTCTCTCTCTCTCTCTCTCTCTCTCTCTCTCTCTCTCTCTCTCTCTCTCTCTCTCTCTCTCTCTCTCTCTCTCTCTCTCTCTCTCTCTCTCTCTCTCTCTCTCTCTCTCTCTCTGCGGAAGAATCTAATGTATCTACTTCTCTATTAGCGCATATTCTTCCTCTGTTAGCAGTTAATCTTTTCTTGTTTGTTGCGATTCTACTTGATAGAGATTCAGCTTATCAATGGATCTGCTCTAGATTCTAGCCTGCTCTCTACAATATATTGGTAGTGTGTCCTGCCTATCAAAGGCACACCTACGACCTGATTTTGATCCTTGATTGAAAATGGTGGCTCATCTTGTATATAGGATCTGTCAGGAACTCGATTTCCTACATTCTACACACTGCTTCAGTTCTTTCATTATTCTTACAGTCTGCAGATTATTGCTAAACTATTCTACTCAAGAAACAAGAAATTAAACTAGAGCTCTCCTACTGAAAATACTAAACATCAACACAACCTCTTTTAAACTGAAATCACAGGTCCTACAAAGTGCTTCCTACAACTGTCACTCAATAGTTGTAAGGAAAACTCCTCAGGGAGCCAGAAATTGAAAAACATCAAAATCAGTGGAATGGTAGATCAATCTCCAAGTCCTACACATCTACCTGATACTAACACAAATGGGAATCCTACAAAGTGCTTATTACAACTGTCACTCAACAGTTGTAACAAGAACTTCTCAGGGAGCCGATAACTAGGAAGCATCTGAACTAAGTATAATGATGGATCAGCCTCCAAGCCCTGCACATCTACTTGATACTAATCCCAAACCAATCCTTAAAAGAGAATTAACAAAAACAAACACATTCATACATCAGAACCCAAACCATGTGCATGAAGATGGAGCATGGAAGGAAATGCAAGTAGTAGAATATTCAATACAAAGAGCAACAACATTTCAGTACATAATACATGCTATGAAACTCATGGTGGAGGCCTCTATCTATACCCATGAGCTGTAGAACTCAATTGTATCTTATTTTGGAGTCCACCTCTTGCAAGTGAGTGAACCCCAATCTATAATAGTTTGAGTTCCACCTCTTACTTGATAATAGGAGGCCTCTTTATTAAAAACATAACTCAAGTTGAGATAGTCTAAATTGCTAGCTCCCACATGGCTATCCATCTTCTGGGAATTACAATGGGGGTCACAGAATATTCATTAAGCCTAGCACCAGTAATTCTTGTCTCTCAGACTTGGCTCTCAACTTCATCTCTGCTGGAAACTCTTTTTGGGTGATGAGTCACTGCATCGACACATCAGGGGCATGGCATTAGCTAATATTATCCTCTCCCTATAGTGTTGCAGGACAGTGGTACGATCCAAATGAGGCATTTGTCAATTCAGCAATCAATGAGTATTATGTGACCTATGCTTCCCAAACTCAATGGCAAGCTGGGAGAATTCATGGCTGCTATGGATACGGTGAAGGGCACAGAATCGCTGAGTGTCCTCAAAAGGGCGTATATAGCCCCTTTTGCCGATAATGCAGTTACGGACATTGTTACACAAATTTCCCATTCAAACCTAGAACCAGTGTGCCTCTGAACTTGATCTCAGTGCAACCAACAACAGTTCCATGAAGAACATCACAAAGAAAGCAAATTTCCCATGTTCCGGTGTTAGTGATTACGGAGCACAAGAAGGAAGTGGCTCCATCATCACCATCTTCGATATCAATAGTAGATGATCAACCCTCAGCCGCAGGACCATATCCTAACGTGAGGAAAGAGGGATGACAATACCATAAAATCTGCCATTGGGTACAGAAGGCACAAACCGAGAAAGCTGCACGAGCAAGAGAAACCCCTGCAGAACCTCACATTATTGAAGAACCAACACCACCAACGGGCTCACCATTGCGAACGGATCAAAACGATTGTTTACACCATCATAAACCACCCTTCCACATGGAGGAGCCTAAGGCTCCACATACAGGAGTGCTCACAAGTTTGCCATCAAGCCGTGTGAACTTATCCCTCAGAGAATTACTGCGGATTGCACCTCAAGCCAAAAGCATCCTAGCTTGATCTCCACTATTTTATATCAGAAATGGGGTTTGCAAGGATTAAAGCCAACAAGATTTGTCATCAAATTAGCAGATCAGTCTTGTGTAAAACCAAAAGGTGTAGTTGAAGATATCCCAAAAAAGATAGCGGGAGTGTAGTTCATAATCACCTTCGTGGTGATGGAAATCCTAGAATCTCCTTCCGCTTCTCTAATTTTACTTGGAAGACCTTGGTTGAGAGTTGTGCAAGTGGTTTACAACTGGGGAACCGGAAAACCCACCTTTGATAATAGAGATCAGGCAATAAAGGTTGATCCAACCACATGGCGGTGAAACCAATTATAATCAAGGTTGATGACGGATCGTCCACCACTAATCACACAATTGATCGCCCAATGCAAGCCAAGGGGGGTCATTATGATTCTGAAATAGATATCTTGAGATGGACGGATACATTAGAAACATTTGATTGTATGGTTGGGCATGCATGTCATCCTGATTCGGACCCAAAACCCAACACATTTTTCCCCCAAGGGGTATACCATGGATAAACCAATCACTTTTGGGGTGAATATGATCAACATAGCATGGCTGTCAACGGAATCTTTTGAAAATCTTGTTGATGACGAATTAGTCCCTTGGCAACATGCTTTTATCTACAACAAGGAATTTGAGCTGATTGATGAACAGGTCCTGCAACATATGTGTTGGAAATAGGTAAGATTCTGGTGCATGACTACGCCTATAAAAAATTGAACAAAACAGTAGTGATGGGAATCACGTTCAATCTTTAGTAACTAACTTTGAAATTGCTAGATACTAAGTGATTGCGTAGCCAAACATGAAGTATTGAATTCTCAGACAATTTTATCAGTTACAAAGGAAATATAGAAATGCATGCATTCTGACATACACTGAATGCAATAAAAGATAGTATTGATTCAGAAAAACAAAAAATCAGATGCTAATGAGTGCAAAACATTAGCAGATAGAAACCACGCACTCTAAGCTGTCTCTAAGTAACTGAGGATAAGTTTGATAATAAGCAGCTATACTGACAAGCAATAGCACAATAGCAACTCTAAAATATAACTCTAAAATTGAGCTAGAATGCTCAAGAAAGTTCAAGCTTAAAAGCTTGATAGAGAGCTAACTTGCAATACTTGTTGATATTAAACTGCTTACATTAAAATTGTATAAATATGATCGACTATTTATACTAAGAAATTAGGTCGTCAATTGCGATTGCCAGTTGGTTGGTATCTGTTGGCATCCATCCGGTTCCTTGTCATTGATTGCTGATAAGCGGTGAAATTGGCCATAAACGTTCTGTTTGCATAAATGAAGCAAACTGTCACTTCTACAAAAATGAACTAAAACAGTCACAGGCGACACTTTGCAAAAGGCGACAGTATCGGGATTTTTGCAAAAAATACAACAGTGCCTTAAAAACTGATTTAGGATTGCCCTACACTTTGCCAGAGTCATTTCCTTAACATTTGAGGCTCTTTGGAGAAAGCGAAAAGTGCGACATTTTGTCAAGTGAAAACTGCGACTCTGCATATTTGCTTGCAAATCCTGACAGGCGAAAAAATGCGAAAAGGGACACTGCGTTTTTACATGGGATTTCTGACAGATGACAGCTTTGCAAAAAGTAATAAAACCTAAGTGAGAGTAAAGCGACACTAAGGTAAAACTTCGTGTATCTCCTAACAGATGAGAAAGCCGAAGTGAGAGGAAAAATGAAATGCGACACTGTGATAAAAACTCCGTGTAATTCTACAGATTATGTAAAAAAAACACCTGTAAAACTACAGACTATAAAAGAACAAGAAAAAATTGCTGAACCAAATAAAACAATGGATAAAGATTAAAACCGATTAGTCGATTGGTAAGAAGGAGAATAATCCAACACTCCCCCTTAATTTGAATCCTTAAATGCCTTGACCTTCAAACTTAGTTCTACACAGAATCTTCTGTGTGGATCCAAACTTAATGCTTAGGTAAAAATATCAACTGTCATATCTTGCGTTCTACAGTACTGCAATCTGACCTCTTCATTGAGAACTTTGCTTTTGACGAAATGATACTTCAGTTCAATGTGCTTACTCCTAGAATGAAATCTAGGGTTGGCTGATAAAGCGATGGCACTTTGATTATCACAAAATAATGTTGTCGGAGCATATTGATTCTGATATCTGAAAGTAAGTTTCTCAACCAAATTGCTTCCTTTGTAGTTTGAGAGATTGCGATATACTCTGATTCAGTGGAAGATAGAGTTATCGAAGATTGCTTGCGACTATTTCAGAAAATTGGACCATTGTTGAGGAAGAATGTAAATTCGAAAGTAGATTTATGAGTGTCTACATCTCCTACCCAACTCGCATCTGGGTAACTACTGAGGAAATTGAGTTTGTCGTTGCCGACTGCTTCATAACAAATGCAAAAGTCCATAGTAGCTCGAAGATATCTCATGACTCTAATGAGAGCCATGATTGAGGTGAATAGGAGGTAATACATTGTTGCTCAATGATGTTTTTGAGGAAGTACACCTTGAATTCGTTGGAGATGTATTCTCCTCCGTTATCTAACCTCATCGCTTTGATTCGTTTGCCAGTTTGATTCTCAGCATGCTCTTTGAATTGTCTGAATTTGATGAAAGCCTCTGAAATCTGTTTAATAAAATAAACAATTGTCCTTCTTGAAAACTTGTCAATAAAGGTAATATAATACTTTGCATCTAACAATGAAGGAGTTTGCATCGGTCCACATATATCTGTGTGAACAACATCTAGTAGACCTTTTGCCGCATGCCTATGGTTTGATCTAAAAGGAATCCTAGTCTGCTTTCCAAAAATGCAGCTATGATAGACAGGGAGATCGATCTTACCAGAAGGATAGTCAAGATCAAGAACCATGGATTTTCTAGACATGTTCAAAATAGATGCATGATTCACATGTCCTAAGCAATGATGCCATAGTAATGCTTTATTGACTAAAACAGATGTTTTCAAGACTTGACTAGACTCAGAATAACAATGTGTCAATCTATACAAGTAACTCTGCCTCTTGTCGAGTGCAAGGATCTTATTACTCCTATCAATAATTTTGCATAAATCAGATTTGAATTTTACCTTATGACCTAAATCTGTAATTCTACTTACTAATAATAGATTTGTAGACAGTTTAGAAACATATAAGACTTTTGATAGTAATTTGAATTGATCGTGCTGGAATTGCAATCTTACAGTACCTTCACCTTCAATAGTGTGAGTACTATTGTCACCAAGATGAACAAATTTAAGGTGTGTAGGAGTCGAAGATCTCACATTGATTGGTCATATGTTGAGTTGCTCCAGAATCCAGAAACCATGAATCATCCAAAAATGCGCTTTGATCTTTGACCATGAATGCGCCTTCGTCCACTTCGACCTGGGGAGATGATGAAACTGTGTTTGCTTGTTGATTAAGTTGCTTGGCTGCGTTCTTCGCTTGGAGAATTCGACAATCCTTGATCTTATGATTATTGCACTTGCAATACCTATAAAACATCTTCTTCTTCGACTATAGATTCGATGATTGTTCTTGAATTTGAGTCAGCTTTTGATTCGTTGCAGCCTTCTTGGAGCTTTTTTGCTTTTGTCGCTTAGAGTCTTTGTTGACATATAGAGTCGAAGGAAGTCGACGAAGTGTCTTGACTTCTTCTATTATCTTCTTGTAGCAACATAGTGATAACTCTAGTAAGAGTTAAGTCTTTTGTGTCGATATGATCATCATCCAGTTCTCATATGTAGAGGACAAGCTTGAAAGCAATGTCATAATTGCGTCTTGATCATCTATGACTAATCCGACAATGGCCATCTATTGCAAGAGATTCTTAAACTGGCTAATGTAATTCTGAAGAGAATCACCAACAGACATCTTAAATGTGAAGAATTTCCTTCGTAGATGTAACTTGGTAGTTACATCCCTCAAGTCATATAGTGAGTTCGGGATGTCCTAAACGTCTCTTGACGTTCTAGCTTCAACTATGTGTCCAATCTATGTATCTGATATATTGAGGATAATAAGCATGAAAGCTTTACCGTCCTTCAATTTCCACTTTGAGTCATCGTCTTCAGGTTTTACTTCTGTACCTGTAACAACATCCCATAATTCGCTGGCAATTAGCAAGGTCTTCATCTTAAATTTTCACAAATGATAATTGGATCCATTCAGCTTGTTTGTGATAAGACCGACTTTACTTTGAGAATCCATCTGGAACTTAGTCTGTCGATTGTGTCAATGACGCTAAGATGTAGTAATCCCAACATTAGAAAACCAATTCTCTAACACTGAAAGATTGGAAAGATCTGAAGAGTTTGATATCAATCTGATATTGCGAAAGATATCAAGTATAAGAGCTTTCTCTTTCTCTCTGATATCATGAAGGAATCAGATAAAGAAGTAGTGAAATAGCTTTGATACCATGTCAGAAATAGGTTAGATAATCGTAGCGGAAACTCCCTACTTCCAGTGCATGACTACGCCAATAAAAAATTGAACAAAGCAATAGTGATTGGGATCACGTTCAATCTTTAGCAACTGACTTTGAAATCACTAGATACTAAGTGATTACATAGCCAAACATGAAGTATTGAATTCTCAGACAATTTTATTAGTTACAAAGAAAATACAGAGATCCATGCATTCTAACATATACTAAATGCAATAAAAGATAGTATTGATTCAGAAAAACAAAAAATCAAATGCTAATGAGCACAAAACATTAGTAGATAGAAACCGCGCACTCTAAGCCGTCTCTGAGTAACTGGGATAAGTCTGATAATAAGCAGCTATGTTGATAAGCAATAGCGCAATAGCAACTCTAAAACTGAGCTAGAATGCTCAAGAGAGTTCAAGCTTAAAAGCTTGATAGAGAGGTAACTTGCAATACTTGCTGATATTAAACTGCTTACATTAAAACTGTATAAATATGATCGGCTATTTATACTAAGAAATTAGATCGTCAATTGTGATTGCCAGTTGGCTGGTATCCATTGGCATCCATCCGGTTCCTTGTCATTGATTGCTGATAAGCGGTGAAATTGGCCGTAAACATTCTGTCTGCATAAATGAACCAAACTGTCACTTTTGCAAAAATGAACTAAAACAGCCATAGGCGACACTGTCGCAAAAGACGACAGTATCGGGATTTTTGTGAAAAACGTGACAATGCCTTAAAAACTGATTTAGGACTGTCCTACACTTTGCAGAGTCATTTCTTCAAGCCTCCATGGATCTCTCCTCCACCTCTGTCCCAAATCTTAGTCACAAAGGTAGATAACAAGTGGCCTCAAGTATTCATCATCCAACCATAGCTAGCCAGCACATGCAATCTTGCAACTTGGCTAATCTAGCACCCCCTTGCTAACCAATAACTAATCACAAGCATACCACCACAAACCTAAGCATACTCAAGGTCCAAACCCTACTTATGTCCCATACCATAAGCAAGATCCAAACCCTAAACATACTACACACAAGAAAACACTCTATACACTAGTAGCCACACTAGAGCATAAGCATAACAAACAAAAGAGATCCCTCTCCCTCCCTATGGGCACCCTCCTCCTCTCATATAGATGGAAAATGGCACCCTCCAATACACTATGGAGTTCCATGCACAACCAATGAGAAAGAGAGAGGCCTAGGGGAGTTAAAGAATCTTCATAGGCTTATGGAAGGTCAAGAGACTTCTTCCACAACCTATGACTCTTTGAATGTCTTTCTTGTGGGAGTTGGGAACTCAATGGACACCTTCAAAGTGAGCCCTCCTAGTAGGTCCTAGTGCCCAAGTTGTGCTTGTATACTTTTGGTCCAAGACCAATAAAGTGATATGGTTCAAGGTTGAGGCCCAAGGTTTAGAAAGATAGCCAAAACACCCCATGGTAATGACTTTCTAACACCTCACTAGGTTCCATACCTCCGACCAAGGCATAAACACCTACTGCCCTTATCCAAGGACACCATTACCTTAATCTAAAGGCACATACCCTTAATCTTAAGAGTATCCCTTATCCAAGGGTAACTTGATTCCATACCTCCAACCAAGGTATAGTCACTTGTCTGCCCTTATCCAAAGGCACCTATCCTTAATCCTAAGGGTACCTCTTATCCAAGGATAACTTGCCATTTAGCCCCCAACACTAAATGGACATATAGGGGTCATTGAAGTACTTCTAGTTACATAGATATGTAACACCAACTATGTTGATAAAAAATAAAAAAATAAAGTGTTGGACTCCTTGAAATCAATCTGATTAAGTGTTAGGAAGGGTAGTGTTAAAGTGGGGCAATGATAGGATAAAGTACAAAACATTTAAATCTAGCAACTTGGCATAGTTAGGTCCCTATCTTTGTGTTCTAACCCTTTTGAGAGATGGAGAGCTGCTCACCATTGAATGTACACACCCTCCAATGATTACCATGTCCTCTAAGGTATAGTTCTTGAAGTTTTCTAGCATCTCGTGAACTGGCGTTTGACGAAACTCCTCCTTTAGCATGTTGATCTTAGCTCGACTTGTACTCTTCGGATTCTCAGTCATCTTTGGGGATGATGACGCTGCATTTGCACATCCATACATCATGAGAGAGAGAGAGAGAGAGAGAGAGAGAGAGAGAGAGAGAGAGAGAGAGAGAGAGAGAGAGAGAGAGAGAGAGAGAGAGAGAGAGAGAGAGAGAATGAGTAGAGGAAGAGGGAGAGAAAGGGGTGAGATGGAGGTTAACTCATTTGCTCATTATGCATGTGAATGGAGAAGCTTTAACTAATGAAAACAAGAACAATGAAAATAGAGAGCAAAAGGGAAAACACCACAATAGCATTAGCAAGAGTGAATAGCAAATGAGGATGCTTGATCTCCAAAATGGTAGAGTTTCATCCTTCTCATTAAGCATGGAAAATGGTTACAAATGGTGTCTTTTTATCTTTGGGGTGGCCCTTGCCCCTTGCTTCCTTTTGGCTACTTGCAAAGGATGGGATTGCAACCTACGCCATCCACAAGAAGCACAAACTAATTTATGGTGTAGGAAGAAGCACACCCCACCTACCACCATTTGACTTTTGACTAGCTCAAAACTTACTAACTTAAACTTAGCTTAGACTTTGGCCTCTAATATACATGGCCCAAAGTCAAGTTTATGTCCATAATTATTTATTTACAAGTGCTCATTGGGTCTTGGGCTCGTGCACACAGAATGCCACGACCCTTGCATCTTATTTTCACTAATTTCAACATTTTATCTATTTACATGCACGACGAGAATACCCCCAATAGGGCCCACGGCCTAAAGTAGTATTGGTCCCTCGACACTATGGTGGTTTAATAGAGACATGTTTGGCACGTCTTTACTGGATCATGTATCCTGTGACCTCTTCCATGAATTCCAGTTGCTTGGTGCTCTAAGGTAGAAGGACTTACGGATGCCTGTTAACCAAAATTGACTGATCCAAGCCTGAAATCTTGTGGGCCATGGATTGCTGAGGAGAGTTGTTCGATAATACACTTGAACCACTGGCAGCTGGTCTTCAACTTTCTGTGATGCTAGGGCTATATTTGGGTCGAAACAAAGTGATGGAAAAAAGTCATCCCATTTGGTGGCGACACCCATCAAATACTCCAAGTCCCAGGCATATTGTGCGGCCGTCCGGACTGTTGGATCTGGACAATTCACATAGTCTTTAGAAAACTGAACGAGAGCCCGCTTGGTGTCTATGTCCATCTTCCATTTGTTCTTTGAGTGAATTTTTGGCCAATTCATTGTCTCAATCGTTATCTTGTCCATAGGGGTGCCGCACTCCACCCATTTAGATCTGCATGGGTAGAGAAGGTAGTGGGCATTCACCCGTAGTTGCCTTGGACTGGTGATGTATGCCCTGATGGCTGTAATTGTTGGAGCCAAGTTGGTTGAGGGGCCAATGTGGGAAGGTAGGTCAACTCATTTCCCTTGACCTCCTTGATGGTAACCGGTAACTGATAACCGTCGCGTGAGCTTCATATGGAAACTAGACCTGGTAGACATTTATTTCATCCTCTACCGTTTGTAGTCTTCGGAAGGCATGGCTGGTAGAGATCGATCTCGAGCCTTGAGATGAGGACGCTTGCGCTTGGCTTGAATCCCCTACTTGTGTGGTATCTATGCCCGTGTCCTATCCTTGGTCTTGTGTGTCTAACCCCATCGATGCTTGCCCTTGGTCTTGGCTCTGAGTAGCCTATGCAGCATCATATGTGGGTGGCATTGGGGTCACCACTAGGGCTGATTGTAGTTTTTGTGCCACGAGGTTCTTGTTGGAAAGAGGTGCGTGAAAAGATAGGTCAAATAGAATCAAATAAAGAGAATTTGAATGACAAGAAAGAAAACTTATCATGCAAAATAGAATAAACTATCTTCCTCTTTCTCTGTGCATGACTACGCCTATCAATTTCGAACAAAACAATAGTGATAGAAATCACATTCAATTTTATAGTAACTAACTTTTAAATCATTAGTACTACAATGATTACGTAGCCAAACATTAAAACATGGAATTATCAGACAAATAGTTAGAGATTATCAGTTACAAAAGCATTACGGAGAAGCATTCATACTAACATGATACTGAACGCAATAAAGGATAGATTGATTCAGTAAAAGAAAAAAATTAGAATGGAAATGAGCACAAAGGAATTGTGGATCAAAGCTGCGTACTCTGAGCTATGTCTGAGTAACTGTAACTCTGTCTGAATTGCAATAGCGCAATAGCAAACTCTAAATCAACTCTAAAGAACTGAGATAGAATGCTCAAGAGTGTTCAAGCTCGTGGGAGAGAGAGAGAGAGAGAGAGAGAGAGAGAGAGAGAGAGAGAGAGAGAGAGAGAGAGAGAGAGAGAGAGAGAGAGAGAGAGAGAGAGAGAGAGAGAGAGAGAGAGAGAGAGAGAGAGAGAGCTAACTATTCAATACTTGCTGATCTTTTGATTGCATTACTAAAATGTAGAAATATGAGCAACTATTTATACTAAGCAAAATACGACAATGTCTAATAGTAGGACAACTAATTAGGTTGCAATCATAATGAATAATGAGCTGGCATCCATCCAGTTGAATCTTCCCATAAATTTACTTGCTAAATGGTTAGGGCAAGTCTGTAGCTTCAATTCGAGTGGAACGTTAACTATGAATCAACCGACATGGCCGAAGTGGCCAAAGGCTTTGAAGTTTGTCAACAACGTCGGAGGCACCTATGAGCCATTTCCAAGTAACTGTGTAAAAACATGAAGAAAGTTGCAGGTCTAGATACGAATTGGACACATATTTAAATGTCGATTAGTAGGAGAATAATCTATCTAACACTCCCCGTTAATTTGAATCCATGAATGCCTTGACCTTTAGGCTTAGTGCACAAAACTTTCTATGTGCATCCAAGCTTAATGCTTTAGTAAAAATATTTGTTGTCATATCTTGCGTCAATACTGCAATCTGACCTCTTTGTCGAGAACTTTGCTTCTGACATAGTGATATTTAATTCAATGTGCTTACTCCTAGAATGAAATCTAGGATTGGCTGACAAGGCAATGTCACTTTGATTATCACGAAATAATAATGTTGGAGCATATTGGTTCAGACCGATATCTAAAAGTCAGTTCCTCAACCAAATTGCTTCCTTTGTAGCCTGTGAGGCTGTGATATATTCTGATTCTGTAGAAGATAGAACTATCGAAGATTGCTTGTGACTGTTTCAAGAAATAGGACATTGTGAGGAAGAATGAGAATTTATAAGTGGATTTATGAGTGTCTACATCTCCTGCCCAA
This sequence comes from Diphasiastrum complanatum, assembly GCA_029204225.1. Classification (NCBI taxonomy): domain Eukaryota; kingdom Viridiplantae; phylum Streptophyta; class Lycopodiopsida; order Lycopodiales; family Lycopodiaceae; genus Diphasiastrum; species Diphasiastrum complanatum. The sequence continues at coordinate 11,524,424 of CM055092.1, read as the reverse complement.
CTTGCATCTGTGTAACCACTGAGTAAATTGAGTTTGTCGTTGTCGACTACTCCATAACAAATGCAAAAGTCCATATTAGCATAACTCTGATAAGAGGCTTCCATATCTCATAACAAATGCAAAAGTCCATATCTCATAACTCTGATAAGAGGCTTCCAATGTGTTATACCGGGGTTAATCATAAACTGACTTAGGGAGCTGACTGCAAAAGCTCTGTCTAGCTTCGTACAGATCATTGCATACATAAGAGATCCTATTATCGAATGATAAGGATACTCACGCATCTGCTCCTTCTCTTCGATTGTTTGAGGACATTGGTCCTTCGACAATTTGAGACCTGTTCCATTGGTGAGAGAATTAACTTGCAATTAGCCAGATTATATCTGATTAACATATTGTAAATGTACCTCTGCTGAGTAATGTAGATCAACTTTTGATCTCTGTCTCTGTGGATTTGAATACCAAGGCAGAAATGAGCTTCGCCCAAATCGGTCATGTCGAATTTGAAAGATAGCATAGTCTTCGCTTCTTTTATCAGATCGATATTGTTGCCAAAGGGCAATGTGTCGTCCTCATATAAAGTGATAATTATAAAAGACTGCTGCATTGTCTTGAAGTAGACATTTGAATCTGAAGAGCTTGGTGTGTAGTCGTGATCAATAAGGAAAGTATTGATCCTTTGAAACCTTGCTCGAGCATATTGCTTCAAGCCATAAAGTGCCTTATGGAGTTTACACACATGATTGTGTTTATCTTCGATAATATAACCTTCGGGTTGCACCATGTAAATGTCTTCTTTGATAACTCCATTAAGATATGTTGTCTGTACATCCATTCGATGTATTTCCGAATCTACAGTAGCAAACGATAATTAAAGTCGAATAGAAGAATGCTTGACTACTGGACTGAAGGTCTCAGTGTAATCGACTTTATACCTGAGAAAATCCTTTGATGACAAGTCGAGCTTTTCTTTTGTCGATGCTTTTGTCTACTTTGTACTTGACTTTGAAGGTCCATTTGCAATAAACTACATTTCAGCTAGTAGGTAATTCGACAATCGTCCATGTCTGGTTCTTGATAAGAGATGAATACTCTTTATCCATAGCTTCTTTTTAAGTTTAACCATTACAAATGATTGTTTGTAATAATTAAACGTAAATAGTAAATGGTCCAAGGCAAACTTAGAGAAGAACTAAAAGTATAACATTGGTGCCGTTGCCGCTCATTTCATTCACTCTAATGCTTAAATTTTTTCTTTCTTTTTTGTTAGCTTTATTGCTCATTCTACAGTTCATACTTTCTAGTTTTTTTTTTCTGTCCCCTCTTCCATTTCAGATCCTGTACTACATCATTTTGGATAGGGGGAAGAACCAAGACACTTGGTTGAGTTTTTAAGTGGTTTTTTTAGCAGTTTTTTCATTTTTATCTGTTTTTTTGCATCAAATCTCACCAACAGAACTTGTCCACTTGCACAACACCTGAACAGAACATTAACTTTTTAAATATCTCTTGTGCGAGTTCCTGTAAGGCCAAAAAGTGGACCACTCAGCTGTTTTGGTCTGTTCTTTGACAACGATCACACATCAAACCACCTTAGATAAACTCGCCCATCATCAAAAATATAGATTTCACAGTGCCAAATCCATCAATACCCTGTGCGAGTTCCTTGGAGCTCATCCTTGTCAAAAAACATCAACTCAAACAAAACTTTTTTAAAAACATCTTTAGAACAAACTCGCCCACTGTCATTATGGCTCAAAAACCAGTTGCACGAGTTCCTAATGACCTGTGCGAATTCCTTACAGTGAAGAAAGTTTGAATTTGAACATTCAATGCCATTTTTGTCATTTTTGGTCAAACCAAACTCGCACACATACTGAGGACAAGAACCAAAATTTGCCCATGCTAATTTTAGTTCCTTAGTAAATTTCCAACTCATCTATACCTTGTGTGAATTTATCCTGATAAGAAAAGTGATTCTGAGTGACTTTAAGTGATTTGTTCCATAAATAAGACTCATACAATTATCTGCACTGCTCTGCAAAACTTGCACACAGCCTTAGGAACTTGCCTATAGTGAGAAAACTATGTCTGAGGGTTGAAATCAGAAAAATTTTGAAAAAGTTTTTGTCTAAACCACAAGGACCTTGATTTTTTTATTAAAATATTGAGGTTTAGAACTCACACATTGTACTCTTGACTGAGTCAACTATTTTTTGAGACCTTAGAAACCTGTGCGAGTTTTGGTTGTGTTTTGTGAACCAAGAACTTCCAGAGAAGCGACCAGTTTTTATCCTATCTAGTTGTTGACCACCTCCTGTGTGCGTCTGTTGCAACATCACTCTCTTCAGTGGAATTTCTAACTGTTTTTGGTAGGCTTACTTAAATCTATCAGAACAGAACTTAATCAGCTGACTCATACAACCAGCTGAAAGAAGTAATGGATGACGCCATTAGAGAAGAAGATGAACGATTTGATGATGACTATGATCATCGTAATCACAAGGAAAAAGCTCTTGTTAAAAATGATCCACACTCTGAGCACACCTCTAGTTCTAATTTTTGCCTTGATCACCCTTCACATCTCCGACACTCAAATTGGCCATTAGACAAGCTAAATCTTCAAGAGAAGCTTGGGACATTTCAAGCACGCTCTATGAAGTGAGAGATGTCACTTCAAAGCTGCATCTGAGAAAGAAGTTCTTCTCCCTCAGAATGTCAGAAGGTGATTCGGTTCAGAATCACATAAATCATTTCAAGACTCTACTAGAGCAGATGGCAACCATAGATTCAACAATTGAAGATTCTGATGTTGTAATGACTTTATTGTCTAGTCTGTCATCTTCTTATGAAAACTGGGTGATGATGATTTTCACTCACTCAGAAATAACTTTATCTAGAGTCATAACTATGTTGTTGCAGGTGGAAACTCATAGGAATGGAGCATCCTCGTCCTCCATTAATGACTCTCAAGCTTTGTTCTCCAAGAAGAAGAAAGAGAAGCAACATAAGAAGAAAGCTGCCAAGAAGAACACAACAATCATGAGTAGTCAAATAAGAAAGGTCAATCCCAGAACCAATAACCTGCTCAAAAAAAATTATTCTACAAGTACTACAAAAGGACAAATAATGAGATCTAGGACTGTCGAATTTTGAAGTTTAACAACAACAAAAAGAAACAACAAGACCAACAAGACCATGCAGCTATCAACACAGAGCAAAATGTCGAAGTCGATGACGAAGAAGAAAGCCTTCATGGTGAACCATCACCATGTTGATCGATCCGATGAATGGTTCCTCGATTATGGAGTGACACAACATATGATGAGTCATCAAGAATGGTTTTTAGATTATTAGGCCTACAACACTAAGAGATATGTTCACCTTGGAGACAATAGCTCACATATAATTGAAGGTGAAGGCACTATTAGACTGAATTTTCTGCATGGGGTGTCAAAGCTGATACCAAATGTTGTGTATGTCCCGAATCTGACGACAAATTTATTGTCCAATCAGTAGAATTATAAATTTAGGACATAAGGTAGAGTTTGAGACAGACTCATATAAAATTCTTGATAAAAGTAAAAGGGTCCTTGCACTCAGAAAGAGGCAAGGTTATCTGTATAGACTTTCTCTTTGCAATTCTATGACTGTATGTGCTTTAAGTAGTTGCACATGATAATAAAGGATTGATTTGGCATTATAGACTTGGTCACCTTAATCATATATAGATTGATTATTTGTACAAGCATTCTTCAATCCTTGATCTAGACTATCAGATTGTCAACACTCCTGCCTGCCAAGGTTGTATCATAGGAAAGCAGACAAAAAGGCTATTTAAGTCGAATCATGAACATTACATGTCTAAAGATTTGCTAGATGTTGTGCATACTGATATACTGGCCCAATGCAAATACCATCATTACTTGGTGCAAATTTCTTTATTACATTTATTGATGATTATTTAAAACATACTACTGTATATTTTATGAAGCACAAATCTGAAGCTTTTTAGTTCTTCAAGCAATACAAAGAGAATGCAGAGTTACAGACATGCAAAAGAATCAAAGCTCTTAGGGGTGCCAATGGTGGTGAATACATCTCAAACGAATTCAAAGACTACTATTCAGCCATTGGTATTGAACATCAGTTTGCTGCTTCCTATTCTCCATAGTCGAATAGGTTGGCTGAAAGGAAGAACAGGACCTTAGTCGAGTATGCCAAATGCATGATCACTCATGCTTCTTTACCCAAATCATTCTGGCAACAAGATGTATCTACATCAGCCTATGTGCAGAATCGATGGATTACTAAAGGCCTTCCTATCAACAAAACTCCTCATGAAGTTTGGACAGTATCCAAACCTTAATTGAAGCATTTGAGAGTATTCAATTGCACTGCCTATGCTCATGTCCCGAAGGAAAAAGGAAGAAACTCGATGAGCATTCATTCAAAATTGTTTTTGTCGGTTATTGTTCTTCTAATGGAATGTATTGACTGTACAATATAGAAACATGTAAAGTTTTCACTAACATGGATGTGATTTTTATTGAAGATTAGTTTATTGACTTGAAGGGAAAGGACCAGATGCAGTCCACATATTTTGCCCCAACAACTAATGTTTATAGAAATCTTAATTCGATTCCTTCAAGTAGTCAACCTGTACAGTCAGAATCAGAAGACAATGAAGAAGCTACAATTCAGAAGTAGCAAATTTGTCTGACATGCCTGACACAACCGAACTTCACAACCACAAGCTTCAATCAAGAGATCAACAATAATTCGAATTCAACATGTCTGATATACTGATGAGTTTGCTCACTATTCTATTTAGGAGCCAACCACAGTTGAGGAAGCTTTGTCACAGGCCGACTCAGATCTCTGGAAAGAGGCCATGGACAAGGAGTACAGCTCACTATTGAGAGATAATACGTGGACTATCACCAAGCTGCCGCAGGCAGAAATGATTATCGACTGCAAGTGGATCTTTAAGATCAAGTATAAAGCATATGGTAAAATCGACAAAAGGAAAGCTCGACTCGTGGCAAGGGGATTTTCACAAGTTTCCAATATTGATTACTTCGAAACTTTTAGTCCAGTGTCAAGCACACTTCCATCCAACTGTTGGATCTCAATGTTGGTTTTCGGAACTTCAAGTTGGTTAAGTCTGATCGTTGTTGGCAAGTTGGCTGCTTGTATGTCAAGTGGGTTTGGATGGCAAGAGTTGAAGGCTGGGAAGCCAAGTCGTGGTTCCCGGCTCCCTTTGGGATGCCTTATTACACTTTGTCAGGTTGATATTGTTGCCAAACATCAACATACCATCCACATAGAGTGTGAAGATGGGAAAGAATTGATTAACAGCTTTGAACTATACATTACAGTCTGCACTTGGTTCAAAATCCATGATCGATCAAGAATGTGTTGATTCGATTAAACCATGCTCTGGAAGACTGTTTCAGACCATACAAAGGTTTATGGAGATTGCATACCTGGTCTTCTTGACCATTGAGGATATAGCCTTATGGCTAGATCGTATAAATGTCCTCCTCGATAACTCCATTGAGGAATGCTATTTGTACATCAAACAATTGTGATTGGACCACAGTTACTGCTCGAATACTCTTATGATGCCCGTCAGTGGACTCAAGGTCATTATGATGCTACAACCCGTTATAGCAAATGTTGTCCATTATAGGTTAAATCACTTATCAATATGATAAATCACATGACGTTCTTGCCTCTTCAAGTCATATAGACTACAAATCACGATAAGGGCCTTGCATGTGTGAACAAAGACGAATCTATCAACATTTGCAATATTAATTACTTACTGGATTTGTCACAAGATAACTTAAAATCACGAGCATATTTTTGCCTTTACATTGTTGCATGCTAGAAAAGAGTTATCACGTCTCACATGGGGCATGTTAGTTGACAACATCGTCTCTTAAAAGTCAAAGACTATACAATATCTCTCAGTAATAATATAGTCCTCCAATAAAAGGCCCTCTGATTAAAAGTTTCTTTCCTCTACTTAGGCAATGAATTGTAATTGTACTCAAAACTACAGCATAAATGAGGCCATACAAGAGATAATACCTCTCATGAATAGACTTTGTGCTCTCATAGAAATCAAAAGTTTAAAGTGTATACCAATGGACATGGGCAACTTGTGGCATCCTCTTGAAAATATGAACTCTACCAACTTTCAAGTTTAGATGTAGTTTGTTTACACCTTCCCTAAGTGATTGCAAGACCTTTGCCAATATTCAATAGTGTTGCCTACCCAACAAAATGTCAAAAACCCTTGTAGTTCATATCCCCAAATTTACCCAACCACCTAGAAGCTGAATTATTTTATGGCCCACTGTTTTGAGACTTCTTATGGATTTTAGTCTTCTCTATCATCTCTGTCTTCAAGATTCACAACATTGCCGGGCCCTTATTATGACATCGTGTCAATGTCGCTTTCATGGTTGATAGCCTAGTACCTCTCCTATAAAGGCTTAAAGTTTAAACTGGTTTTGACGCTATTTTCAAGATGAATTGAATTTGTTGTGGAATTTCGATCGATCAGGTGACAGATACCGTCAAGTAGTCCCGTACATATTGCGATATTGTCTCACGATCCTAATTCCGTACAGGATTTCACGCCCCACGATGATGAAGATTAAGAACTACTAAGTTAAAGCTCATCGCCACGTACCTTTTACTGTTGCCCATGGAGTTCCTTATGTGGTAATGATCCTTGTATCTTTTGGTCTCCATTTTCCTTCAACCGAGTGACAGATCTTCATCAACGAATCATAAAAATCTCGCTCTCGTTTCCAATCATTAAGCGAAAATGGAACTCCAAGAAAATCAATAAGGTCAGTTATATCTTCATAGTCAAAAGTTACAAGCTCACATGATGTAAAAATCACATAACAGATAGCACTAAATTTGTTGATATTCAAAGTTACGTCGAGAGTACATAATCAAACAATATCAAAGAAACACTTTAGCAGAGAATAACAACGCGCTCTGACATGACTCGATACAAAACAATTGGCAGCGCTGATTCTAGGCCTAGCATTGTTTAAAGATGCAGAGTCACGTTCTAGTTATAAGTGTACATCTCTCTGAATCTGATGACTTACCTTGTAATATAAGGAAGATGATGAAGGCTTCTTAAGTTCTTTGTCTTAAAAAGAAACTCTGACCATTGTAATAAAATAAAGATGATAAAGGACTCATTGTAATGAATGAGAATCTTTGACAAGAGGAACTGCTTACTTGACAAGGCGAGTTGATTGAAATTCGTAAATAAACTAAAAACATACAAGACACAATTGCATAACTGCAAATCATGTGCTCATGTGCCCAGTTTGTAACAAAATGAACATGATAAGGCAAGAGCAACTGCCTATTTGAGAAGCCTATCTGATAGGAAATCATATATAAAGTAAATGCCGTCCAAGTTATTATTGTATAACTGCAAATCTTGTGCTCATTTGCCCAGTTTGAACACGATAAAAGCTTCACTGTGATAAGTAAAAAACCCTCACGTGAGGAACTGCTTACTAAAAAAGCCTTATAGCGGATCGATATTCGTAAACAAACTTAACCACATACGAGTTACTTTTTGTATAGCTGCAAATTGTGTCCTCATATCCCGAGTTTAACTCTATTGACGGCGCTGCTTGTCATCCTGCGGAGGAGTAAATGGCGGTTGAACTCCCGGAGGAATGACAGGAAAAACTGGCGGGGGAGGTCCGCGCGCGCATGCGGCCTCTCTCCGCCCGATCTGCTTGCCCCAAAGATAGCAAAGCACACATATTACAATCAAGAAAATAATTGGAACTGGATAAAGAACAACCGCAAACCCCATGGCCAATACTGGCTTTCCTGGCCCCGATCAAATCAAGAAAGAGTCAATTTCACAAAAGACATGCCAGAAATTTTTCGATCGTACAAAAAAACGAGGTAGCTGCTGTTGCTGCTGCTGGGCATGAACGCAATTACAGACAACAATCAAATACACAGTGATGGGAAGAACAAAGGCGAAAGAGAGAAAGCAGGGAAAAAGTGGGTGATGATGTTGTAGTGTCACCTTCCTTGCACAACCCTACACACTCAAAGGACTTCGCATAGCTCACTCTGGGCTCCACCTTACCATCCTCGCACCATCGCGCTCTCTCTCTCTCTCTCTCTCTCTCTCTCTCTCTCTCTCACTCACTCACTCACCTAATTTAAACTCCATTTTTGTTTCCTTTTTTGCTAGCACCTTTAAGAACTTAATTCTAGGTGCTCAGCTTTCCTTTTGTTGTGATGCATAATATGCATTTGACTTTATCTCTCCATCATTTCAAAATGTTGTTATGTTCTCTCTTCGGCAATCTTTCTGGTCGCACTTGCTCAACACTTGCTCATTATAGAGGGGAAGGCCCTCTTCCCCTCGGGCTTTCCACCTACTTGAGCACATGCCATTGGGCAATGTGCCCTCCCAAGGCGGAAGTACCTCAAAGAGCCCCCCCCCATATGGCCTCGAGCCTTCCACGATGCTTAGTTTGTAACCTCGGGAACCCTCCTAGTGCGGAAGGCCCTCAGATGGCCTTTCCCCAACACCGAACATGGAGAAAAAGGTAAAAACTTGATTAAATAAATACTATGGACTACATAATGGGTGTTTTGTTACGAGACCGTAACTGAATCGAACTCAATAGCATTACTAGGTGCATCAAAACCACCGTAGGCCAAAGGACAGTGTGGGTCAGAGGCATGCATGCATACTAGGCATAGGTATGTGGGCCAGCATTCCCCAAAGTCACATGCATGTTAGTTGGGAGTCATGCAGCCCTACAACAATTGATTGGGACTCCTCATGCAACAGAAGCCTCATGTATGTAGCATGTATGGGAAGTGATAGTTAGAAATGCCCTACCGCTTGCAAACCCACATTGGGCTAGAAGGGGCATTCTATAAAAGACTGTGTTGGCTGGGTGGTATAGACTAGATTTGCCTTTTTGTGATTATGATGTTCCTAACATGTCGCATTCTATGAATATAGTGTCAAGTTCTCTTGTGGAGCTGAGGTCAACAATTTTGTCAATGATTCCACTTTGTCAATTATTACAAACATGATTTTTATGATTCTGTCAATGATTCCATTTGTGAGTAGATTTTAAATTTCATCTACTATGCCTATTTATTTTCAATATTCCATCCATAAGAGCTCCACATTTTGAGGGTTGAAAATTACATTCCAACAAATTTGAATAAATAAAATGAGATCCCATAATTATGTCCTCTATAGTTGTGGGCCCTGAACTCAATCTAGACCATTTGATTCGTGTAAGATTTGAGTAGACACACATTATGAGCATATCACTACTTTGGTCCTATTATTTCTTTATTTTTGTCTATTAAGTCTATATTATGTTTATCAGGTGTTTGGTTGTATATCATATTTGCTTATGTATTTTATGAAGCGGAGAATTATTTCTAGAGACTTTCAATGGTGGTTGACGTAATAGTGGAAGTTACATCATGCTCGACAAACTTGTCATGACTTTTCAGACTTTACCTAAACTATAGTGAGCATATCGATGTTTAGTAGGGTTGATTCTAATTATCTTTTTAACTATCTTGTCTTATTTGTTTACTTAGATCAAAAGGATACTCTTTTTGGAAAACCTATAGTACTGGTTTAGAGGAAAAATTCTAGGTACGTCTTGTTGTAACTTTTTGAATTTTATTTAAAATACAATGAGTATAATTGCTAGTTGATCTAGTATAATCTAGATATTTATTTGTTTGTTAGTTTATGTATTTACTTATTTCTTTTTATATAGCCTTATTATATACCTTAACAATGGTCAACGAATTTTTGAAGTTATGTTTTGCCTTAACTTATTGAATTTTATTCAAAATACAATGAGTGTATTTGGTAGTTAATATCTATAATTGTTTGATTGTTGGTTTCTCATGTATTTATTCATCTATGTATAGGGAAGGGTTTTTGGAAGACCTTCAAGGGTGGTTGGGGGCAATGCTCAAATGCACGTCTTGCGCTAGCGGGCTCATCATAGCTTCTAAAATGGCTAACCCGCCAATATCGATTACTAGAAAGACCATTCCCTTATGTCATAAATTGCAATTTCGTCTCCTCCTGCACTGCTTTGACTTTCTTGATGGAACGATGCTACCACACCACAATCACATGTGGATAATATTAAATCAATTTTTCTGGCACGATGATGGCAACTTGCACATGCCTACATTGCAATATACTTTAAATTTGATATTGCCAAATGTTATTCATGAATTAGAAAATTATCGATCATGCTACAAGTATATTGTATTTTTCTCCAAAACGGAAAAATTAGTGTCTGAAAGTAGATCCAAAAACATATGTTTTAATCACATCCTCTTGCAAATGTCATCCCATTTACATATGATTTGTCCCTCTACACTTGTTTTTGGCAGTTTTTCATTCATCTACTCTATGATGTGCCCCATTGGAAACCAAGAAGCATATTTGTGGAGCAAATAGGTCTATTTAAAGAAAAAATTTAGTAGCATAAAAAGAGATATCATGCTTGCACCAACTGTTACGTCCACGTCCTACATATAGAATTTGACATAATCCCAGACACGGTACTCCAGTACTCAAGATTATTGGTTACGCTTCATTATTCCAGACAAGGAGGCCAATAATGTAATTAATAACCTTGTGAGGGCCTAGACACAGTAAGTGGAGTTAGTACATGGGTTTAGGATTGTTAATGCATGCGAAGAGTATCAATAACAATGAAAAGTGCTTTTGGGGAGTTTAGGCCTATGCATGGGCCTATGCATAGGGGGGCTTTGGGGGTATGTATTCTAGTGGAAACTCACCCATCTCCATTCATGTTTTGGTGATTCATTGTCAGTTTATCTCTCTCTACACTTGTCTCCTATCTCGTGGTTCGGGGGTGAGGCTGTTTGGGTGGTTTTGCTCCACAATGTGTTCTCTTGTGTTTTGATTTCTAAGTAGGATCTTGAGGAGCTTTTCCTTACATTGGTATCAGAGCAAGGCTTACAAAGATCAGAGAACTTGGAGTGGTGAAGCTTTCATCGGATCTTTGGTGCCGATCTATTGGATTTCTCATCCAGGTGGAGAACAAGGTTCCAAGTGGGTGAAAACTCAGTTTTCATTTGTATGTCATTAAGGTCTGCGTTTCTCGACTTTCTCCAGGATTTTATGGAAGGATGTCCATGATAACCAATTTGTGATGCTTTCTTGGAGTTTTTGCTTGTGTAGCTCAAAACTTTAGTAGATCTTGTGAAGAAAGTCAACTAGTTTTGGTCATTTGTTATTTGGCATATTGAGGCCAATTGTACATACCAACTTAGAGATAGTTACAAATAGTATCCTTACTATTTTAAGCAAGTATATAAGTGGATAATATCATATTTAGACCTACTCTCATTGGTTGATGTGATTCCACATATTTCTATATTTATTCAAAAATGACAATTTATACTTATTAGGAATGAGGATATGTGCTGGACAACTATATATTTTGAAGAGGCCTACACCATTTTTTCGAGTATAATTGTTAAGGACCTACCTTTTACTTAAAGTCATGACATCCTGAAATGAAACGACACTTGGATACGAAGCGACTGAATTTGAATCGTCACAATGAACCATCAACTGTACAAATTACATGTACTTGTAACTTATATGATACTTAGAATTTGTAAATGGAGCAACGCACTAGGAATTCCTATCGGTGTGTTTATTTGCTTTGTAGGTTATAAAACTAGACACTCTTCATTCTCACATTACTGAGAGAGAGAGAGAGAGAGAGAGAGAGAGAGAGAGAGAGAGAGAGAGAGAGAGAGAGAGAGAGAGAGAGAGAGAGAGAGAGAGAGAGAGAGAGAGAGAGAGAGAGAGAGAGAGAGAGAGAGAGAGAGAGAGAGAGAGAGAGAGAGAGAGAGAGAGAGAGAGAGAGAGAGAGAGAGAGAGAGAGAGAGAGAGAGAGAGAGAGAGAGAGAGAGAGAGAGAGAGAGAGAGAGAGAGTTATTGTATGTTTGAGATTGAAGAAGTGAATAGAGTATTTAAGGTTATTTTCTTAAATCTCTGTTCTCCGCACTACTAAGTTTGAGTGATTTTGAATCTACTAGCAATCTCGTATGCATTACTTGAATCATTCTTTGGTCAGATAGTACGATATTTCATTACAGTCGTTTGTTGTGCTTTCATGAAGTTGAATAAAAGAACTGTCTTATACTATATCATATCTTAGTGATTATGATCATATCTACATGAATTTCTAAGTTCTAACATGGTAGATGAATGATTTCTAGCTTGTGAATGATTTTAGACGGGCATCCAAACTTAGCCAAAGATCTAATGATCCATTAAGCATGTTTTGGATCTAATTTTTTCACATGGTATCAGAGCAGGCTTCAGGCTAAAGTTTCTGGATTTTCCAAATCTAGAGGTGTATTCGAGGGCACCATCAATTCTATGTGGAGTTGGAGTGGTTTGTATCTCAAATCAAGGAGTTTCGTGTGTAGAAAGTGGATCTTTGTGATCCTAACTTCAATTTAGGTAAAATCACTTGGAGTAGGCCGAGTTTTGAATTCAAATACTGGAATGTGGAGACAAAATTTTCTCATGATTGTGGATGCTGCATTCTATTAGTAGATGTATCAAGATTATGACTGTTGCATATAGTTTTTGATTGATTCAATATTTTGCATTTTTGTGAAAACTCAAAATTTGAGAGCATCTTTTGGTTAAAAGGTTATAATCTTTTCAAGAGTGTGGTCATATTTGAGTTCAAAGTTCACTATATTGTAGATTGATCAAGTGTGATCAAGATATCATCAATTCTATGTGCTAGATTTGTTAGAAGAGAGAAAAAGAGAGACTAGATTGCATTAGGGGAGGTCCAAGTGCTATAAGGGCCCTTTGAAAAGATACTTTTTTTTACTTTTCAACTATTCGACGTCCACATGTCCCTATAATATTTTTACATGTGTGCAGGACCGTAACGGTGTTTGCCGGACAAATTTTTTTTACAATTTCCCAGGCATATTTTTAGCCAGTTCAAAACTCCCGCCGGGCAGAGTCTAGATATGTGATTGGATAATATATTGTTGCCCGTCGGCAAAAGACTGTCCGAGTTTAACTAACTGAAGTTAAACTAACTTTCATGGATGGTTCAACATTATCAATTGTTTTGTTTCTTGCATGTTCATTATCAATCGTTTTGTATCTTGCACTATTATGCAATGGCCGCTTGCAATTGAAGACCATGTAGTGCAATCAATTCGGTCACTGTTTGTAATGAAAGGCATTCTGAAGGGTTATGCATACCATGCACATATAGAAAGTTTCAATGGGTTGTCATGCATCCCTCATCAAAAGGTGCATTTTGCAAAAGAAAGAGATCAAATATGGATTACAGAAACTTTTGGAAAGGAAGAATTTTAGAGTTCAAAGTTTCAAAGGGAGGTCAATCCATTTCAGAAGTTTTGATTCAACATGTGTATATGCACAATGAAGTTATGGTGGTGGATGTCAATCCCGTAGATCGACTCAAATGCAATTATATGTGATGCAACTTAAGCTGGTTTTTCTATGTTAATGATCCACATTCATTATTGTGATATATTTGTGTTAAAATAGAATATTGTCTTTTGCAGACTTGTATCCATCGAGCATAAGCGAATGGCAACCAATACAATCACTTGCAGACATCATAGATGTCATTCATTCTTATATCGGTTTACTCTAGTATAAGCATCATCCTTTAAAGTCACTTTTGGATTCTGGCATTTTTTTTTATGATTCTCTTTACATACCATGCAAAAATGGTTTGAATGGCAAACTAGAAACTCTACCTCTACCACATTTTTTAAGTGAGGAATGGGTTCCCCCCGATTCTACCATAGCAGAAAGTTTTAGATCGAAGTTTTTTATGGACATTTAAAACTATATGAAATGTAGCACAGGTTCAAAAACCAATAGACTATATTGGTATTTACCATTTGCACCTTTTGTAGATTTTTTTGCTAGATGTAATGTTCGTAAAACAACTACAATGTTCATTGCTAAGGATTTAACTGATGAAATGAAATCAAAACTCCTTGATGATCATTGGAATGTGAAAACTGATGGCAGCATTCAATGTAGAGCTAAAAATCATCCATGATATTTCGATATCATATAGAAAAACAAATGCTTTCTTTTATGTTTTATTATAGAAGATGGATTAGAGTTAATAATGAATGGAAAGCATTAGATCAAGACTTTACAGTGAACCATCAAGAGCAAATGCAAATAGAGGTGAAGCAAAATGAGGTTGTTATTGCGGCAATTGAAGTGGAGGAGGACTGGAGTCTAAAATATATATGATCAGAACTTACAATGCTCCAATTTGACATACCTCAAAGCTATGGTTTTCGAGTAAATGGAAGAATGATACGTTTTTGTATTAAAATAGTCTGTTATGTAATCGTTATCCTGTTATTGATCAACAATGATTTATTGATAGACTATTTGCAATGTTAATGCAGATTAGAGCAAGGCAAGAAGATGTACACATTGAATGTAAATTTTTGAAGTATATATTTTTGTATTGGCCTTTCAATAAGACCATCTATCTATTTTTCTATATAAATTTCTTTTCCATGAGCTCTTTCAAGTGCAAGCTCCCCAGCTTCTTGTTCCATTGTCACCGATGTTGCTTTAGAGAGAAAAATCTTAATCATCTCGTCGAAATTCAAATATGTCATTTTGTGTGAATTTTGGACAAGTAAACTACAAATCATCAACAATAGACAAGTTAGACGATTACATAAAAACAAAAAATCATATAAATAAAATCAATGCACATCCAACCTCAAATTACCTGACGTATATCGACATTTTCACCTTGGCTGACGAACCATTCCATAAAGCATTTTACATTTTTAATGGCATACAAGTCAACTTGCTGAGAGGATTGAGAATCAAAATACAGAATGTTAGTTTCACATTTTTTTTATATCACGAAAAAAGTAATTGAAAAATTGGTTACCTGTGCGTCTATTATCTCTATGTGCTTTGCTACACACAGGGCCTTCATTGGAAAATATATGATCATGCTTTTGTACATCTCAATGTCGACATTGAGGTGTGTTGATCTCAAAGAGCTCATTCATAGCACCCTTGGATTGCACAAACCGGCTTCATCCACTCTTAGTGATATAATATGTACAGACCTGTGATGACTGCAATCAACCGAATAGTCAATGATACGTAAATGAAAAAAATACAAATAAAGCATATAATAAAACAATACATACAATTCAAATTAAACAATACATACTTTTGACAATATGGTACAACAAAAATTTCGGTATCGCTTGGCATGGGTCGTAACCATGATGAAGCTGATTGCTCGTCCTTAAGCAAGTCACAAAAAAATTGAGTAAGCACAAAAACACCTAGAACATTGTCGCTTTTGTACAATTGAACCCAATAATTGAGTCCAACTTTGACAATTGGGTCTATGAGGTCCAAAGACTTATTCATTAATTCCTTACAGATAACAGAATAAAAATAATTCATATATGAGGCCGAATATATATTGAATACGATTGTGCACACAATCTCTAGAGAATTTCTCTTATTCAAAAAGTTCCAATTTAGTATCTTACTCTAAATTATCCGAAATTACTTTCAGAACAATCTTATTTACACAGTTGGTTATACTATGCAACCAATAAATCCTCAAATAGAATTTTATCTCATCACTTCACCCCTCCTTTAAAAAAAATTATCAATTTTTATAAAAGTTAATTGGAAAGATGATATATGAAAATATCTAAATCCATGAAAAATCAGTAATAAGTGTTTTTTTTTAAAAAGATTCACTCTATTACAAACATGACTTTTTCTTAAAATATTTTCAACTTGAGTGACCATTCCATTGAAATCCATTTATCCAACAGAGATATTCAAAGTTTAAGAAATTGAAACACTTTAACCTTAGAATTTATCTGAATTCCAAGCATATCCACCCAAGTAGTAGTTTATATGACATAACAGTCTTTCAGAAGAATAGCTTCATGTTGGAAAGAATCATATAAGGAGCTTCCCTTATAGTGGAATCAGAGCAAGGCTTACAAGCTTGGAGAGATGGTGCTCTTCATTACCAAATTCTTTTTGGTTGGAAGCGTGCAATGCGACAACATTCTTGTAAAAAAGGAGTCTTGCAACTGCGGTTCCAAATGTGATTCCTAAAGAAGCACTTACGGGAATAAACCCTAGAATTGACAAGTTTCAAGTTTTTGGGTGTAAAACTTGTTGGATTATTCTCCTTCCTACTAATCAACTAATCAATTTTTAATCTTCATCCAACTGTTTATCCAGTTCTACGTTTTTGTCCGTGTTTTACACAGTCTGCAGAATTACAAGTGTTTTTACACAGTCTGTAGAAATACATGGAGTTTGACAATAGTGTCAGAAATTTTCTCTCACTACAAAACCCGACACTATTGTCTTTTTGCTACAATCAATTTTCTCTTAAAACAACACTATAAAAAATTTCGAGTAAAAATGCAGTGTCGCGTTTTTCGCATTTTTCACCTGTCAAAAATTGCGAGTAAAAATGCAGTGTCGTATTTTTCGCATTTTCAAAATGCCTCAAATGTTAAGAAAAAGACTTTGGCATAGTGTGGGGCTATTCCAATTGCATTTCTCACAAAAGTCGCATTTTTCGCTTTCTCCCTGATGACAGTTACGTTCATTTTTGCAGAGTGACAGTCACGTTCATTTATGCAAACAAACTGTTTACGGCCAAATGTCACCGCTTATCAACAAGCAACTTCTGAGAAGAACTGGATGAATGCCAGCGGACTCCAGCCAACTGGCAGCCACATTTGACGACCTAATTGCTTAGTATAAATAGCAGTTCATATTTCAACATCTTAATAAGAGATCAAGTATTGAATAGTTAGCTTTCTCTCAAGCTTGCGAGCTTGAACACTCTTGAGCATTCTAGCTCAGTTCTTTAGAGTTGATTAGAGATTGTTATTGCGCTTACTGCTTATCAGTAGTTCAAACTTATATTTTAGCCGCTCAGAGATAGCTTAGGTACGCGACTTCGATCCGCAACTTGTTGTACTCATTTAGATCTATTTGGCTTTCATAGTAAATCAATACTACCTTCTTATTGTGTTCAGCTTCGTCTCAGAATGAATGCGTTTCTATAATTCTTCGCGATTGATTATTTGTCTGATAATTCAATGCTTAAATGTTTGGCTACGTAATTGTTGTAGTACTAATGATTTCAAAGTTAGTTACTATAAGATCAAACATGATTGTTTTGTTCGAAATTCATAGGCGTGGTCATGCATGAAGATAGTTTACTCCACTGCGCATGATAAGTTTTCTTTCTTGTCGTTCAAATTCTTTTTATTCGAATCTTATTCGACCTATCTTTTATACACCTCTTTCCAACATGGTATCAGAGCGTTCATTCTTTTTTGAGGCCTAATACTATATCAGAATGCAAGTTCTTATACTTGATATCTTTCGCAATATCAAATTATTCTTTAGTTCGAATCAATTTGTTTTGGTATCAAAGAATTGATTTCTAACTGCAACGCAACACGATATCTCTCTTAACGTCATCAAACTAAAGTTCCAGATGGATTCTCAAAGCCAGTCTTATCGCAGACAAGCTAAATGGACCCAATTATCATTTATGGAAATTTACAATGCAGACCTTGCTAATCGCCAACGAGTCGTGGGATGTTGTTATAGGTATCGAAGTGAAACTTTAAAACGACACAGAAGTCTGAAAATGGAAATTGAAGGATGGTAAAGCTTTCGCGCATATTATCCTCAATATATCAGTTACTCAAATTGGCCACATAGCTGAAGCTAAAACTTTTAAAGAAGTTTTGGACATCCTGAGCTCACTATATGATGTGAGAGACATAACTACTAAGTTATATATTCGAAGGAAATTCTTCACACTCAAGATGTCGAATAATGATTCTCTTCAGTATCATATTAACTAATTTAAGAATCTCTTGCAACAGATGGCCGCTGTCGGCCAATCTTTGGAAATCTTCCGATTTAATTCTTATCTTATGGTACTCTGTTCTAAGATCTATCTTAGTGTAGTATTTAGCCCCACCTAAATGATCTACAAGTTCATCCATCCTAGGTAGCATATATTTATTTTTCATAGTCCTTTTATGCTTATGTATGGTTTTCAACCATTTTTGTTAATGTGGAGACAAAATCTATCAAGATCCAGAAGGTTGTAGATTTTTAACATGATATGCAAGAAATGTCGCAAGTGCCTAAGGATAGTATCTGTAGTGCTCAAGATAGAGCTAAGCATATCTTAAGAGATCAGAGATTTTAAACCAATCAAAGCTCCAATGGATCTAGGTTCGAAATATTAGGACCAGTGTCCTCAATCTCTCGAAGAAGTCGAGCAGATGAAACAATATTCTTATCATTCTATTATTGGTTCTCTCATGTATGCCATGATAGGTACTAGACATTGCTTATTCAGTTAGTACACTAGGCCAATACATGTCAAATCCGGGTTTCACTCATTAGAAAGCTCTACTTAGTTCTTTGATATTTACATTCGACACAAAATTATTGCATTTATTATGGTAGAAATTTGAATGATGATTCAAATGACCATATTTTGCTTCTTCAAGGTCTTGCAAATGCAGATTGGACTGGAGATGTTGACAGTAGAAAGTCGACATCAGGATACGTCTTTGTATTCAACAAAGGTCTTGTCTCTTGGAACAACAAGAAGCAAAATTCAACTGTATTATCTTCGACACTGGCCAAATATATTGTCATTGCACATGCTGCAAAAGAAGCTAGTTGGTTAAGACATCGATTGTAGAACATTAATCTTAGTCAGTTGCAAGCAACTTCCATCTTTTGCGACAATCAAAGTACAATTGCTTTATCTGTTAATCCCAGGTATCATTCTCGGAGCAAGCACACTGATATAAAGTATCATTTCATCAGAGACAAAGTGCTCGAAAGGGAGACCATTTTAATCTTTTGCAACACAAATTTCATGATAGTGGATATATTTACTAAAGCATTATTGCTCAACTTTATCAAATTTGATTGGAGAGTCTTATCCATTACACATTCTGTTCCACCATAGGTGTAGACTGATTGTTAATAAGCTATCATGATTACAGTTTGTGTATGGGCAATGAAGATATGTTTCTTTATCATTCATTTTCCACACTTGTGAATGATAATAACTTGCGTTTATGATAGTATTGAAATAGTTTTGTTATTACATTAAACTATTGTTGTGAAACACGTCATATGGTTGAATTTTCATCGACAATATTTTCATCGGAGTCTAACATCCATTTCAAAATTCTGTTTTCACCACCTCTTCTTCACCATCGGATCTCTGTTTGGGAGAAATCTATATTGGCATAGAAGACAATGTGTTGGAGATCTTCATGAAATCCAATAGAAGCTCACATTGGAAAGGGCATGATATGTTATTTTGAGAGAGAGAGAGAGAGAGAGAGAGAGAGAGAGAGAGAGAGAGAGAGAGAGAGAGAGAGAGAGAGAGAGAGAGAGAGAGAGAGAGAGAGAGAGAGAGAGAGAGAGAGAGAGAGAGAGAGAGAGAGAGAGAGAGAGAGAGAGAGAGAGAGAGAGAGAGAGAGAGAGAGAGAGAGAGAGAGAGAGAGAGAGAGAGAGAGAGAGAGAGAGAGAGAGAGAGAGAGAGAGAGAGAGAGAGAGAGAGAGAGAGAGAGAGAGAGAGAGAGAGAGAGAGAGAGAGAGATTTGAAGTCTAGTTTTGTTACTATTTTGTAATCCTAGTTGTTACTTAAATGTTTGAGACATGCCGAAATGTAGTGAACACATGTTTTTATTTGACACATGTACCGAGGTCCCTACTATGTATTCATGTTTAATCTTTGTAATAAGTGCATTCAACTATTTTGAACTTTTGGTGTTTTGAGGTGCTTCTATTATTAGATTGTGATGAATGCTAATTGATTGATTGTGCATGAATTTCGTGTTAAGCATTTTTATCTATTGATTGAATTTTGGATTTTCAATGTGGCATTGGAAAAAATATTGCAAATTCCAGCATATGTAGCTATTGTCATCCGCAATAGTATTAAGAAAGAACGGTAATTTCAAAGTATGAATATGCTACCAAAAATTAAATTCCTTCACCAACAATGGTCGCTTTGCCTTACTCTTCATTGAAGTGGCTTGACATGTAATGTACATAGCCTTGGATGACTTTTGTGGCTATAATCTATAGTCAAATACAAAATGTATGAAGAAGATTGAAGAATTGACTAGAGTATTTTTCTGAAAATCTTAATAAACTTACGTAAATATTCTGGGAAGTTTTTTGCATTCTTAACATTCTTGAGCTCCAAAAGTGCCACAACTCTGAGATTAATTTAATCTAATAAATGCACCTTTGTCGTGGAGCGAGGAGTGTCATTTGAATAAATTGTTTCCAAATAAGACATATGCATTGAGTTTTTCAGATTTGTAGCTACTCAAAAGATGATTTTTTCAAAAAGTGCTAGTGAGTTACAAACATTTATAGAGGTGGTCATATGCCATCAAAATTCATCTCAAATTATGCCTGACACCAAATCACTTTATGAATTATTACATAAGAATGTTTCTCGTAAGATAAAAAGGCAACACGACTTTAGCTAGTTAATCGAGATGATAATTGAACAAATGCATGGATTCTTTTGGGATGCACCCTTTCACAATATGTAGTAGAATGTATGTCGCTCTTTCTCAAAATGGCCACATGCACGTATTTGGTTCTATTACACTAGTTGACAGTAGGCGATAGACAATGCTGACTAAACTTAGAGCCACCCAAGATGATTTGGCCTACTCGTAGTTGTTTCTGAATATTGCACAAAGTAAATTATTGTTCTTTGGTAGAATCTTGTCTTGAATGCATGTTGCCAAGCTGGAAAACTAATGGGACTAACATCAATGTGTTCGTATACAAATCTTAATACAATAGCTCATGTGGTCTCTCTCTCTCTCTCTCTCTCTCTCTCTCTCTCTCTCTCTCTCTCTCTCTCTCTCTCTCTCTCTCTCTCTCTCTCTCTCTCTCATCATTTAAAAAATAAAAGAAAAGAATTGATGTAAACAAGTTGACACAATGCTCCAATGTAGGTGGAAAGATAGTTAATGGAAGCATCATGCTATATTTTTGCACTAGATGGCATCCCCATATGGTTTTGCTAGTTGGAGCTATAAAGCACACCATTGGCAACTCAACTTGTCAAGCAACGAGACCAAGCACAAAAGCAACCTATGAGTAACACCTAATTGAGAAACGATCCTTGCTAGATCACGTGCCACACAATGACAATTTAAGGTGAATCCAAAAAAGAGAAAGGCCGTTTCAATCCATGAACCACCAACAACATTCCATTTGCAATCAAGGCCTTTTTGAGCTCCCTAGTTTGAAACCCCTAAACAGATATGTAGACACTCCTTAATGTGAAACCACTCTAAATAAATTTATACAAAGACGAAGTTTCTTTGTCCACCTAATGTGCCACATGGTGACAACTCGAGGTGAATCCGAAAGAGAGAGGAAGTTCGTTCTTTTTATGCATGGACCAATGACTGACCTCCATTCACGAAGAAAGGCTCCTTGCGGCTCCCTAATCTCCAAATCACCCTATAGTAAATATCTAGACTCTTCCTCACATGCCTCCCCCCCCCCCCCCCCCCCCCCCCCTAAATAAGTGTGTGAAATGCTCTTTGTTGGTGGGGTGCAAAGAAAGCCCATGAAGCCTTAGACGCACACGCAAACACACACCCCACCCACCCCCCCCCCCCTTTCCCCTTTCCTTCCTTTTGTATATCGATGGGGCACGATGATTGAGAGGCCACTACCGTTGGATGTATCATGACCGCTCAGATTTCTCCACGTTCTCACAATCGATCGGTTTAAATGAATCCAAGTGGCAGTGTGACACGTGTCAAATATCCAAGTGGGCGAGCGTTAAATGTACCGTCCCATGAATAAATACCCCCGCCTCCCCCTCCCCCCTTCTCCTTTGTTAATCTTCGTATTACCATTTCTTCTTGTTCTTGGCTTTCCGCTACTTTGCGAGCGCTTTCGCTTCGACTATTCGCGATCCTCTCTGTTTTGGAGTAATTCCGGTGCAGCTCTTGGCGATAAGAGGATCGATCCCATACATGGCGACATAGCCCTTTGCTGCTGCAGAGCCTCTCAGTCCAAAATGCATCATTCACTTGTAGATTACAACACCAATTGTTGCTGAGCCAAACCTAATTTTGCTCTTGTGTGTATCATCTCTGCTTTTTTCTCAACTGTTGCTTTGTTTCAATCGTAAAACTCATTCTGAAGCAGGCAGACAATGATGCATAGCTGATATATGTTTTCACAGTAGCGCTGTGTTCGGTTTTCCTGCAAGATTGTTTGGTAGAATTCAACCCTTCTAGGGTTAAGCTTTTTGAGGGTTGGAAACCTCATAACGCACGGATGCCACCAGTTTCCCCCTCTGGGACATCCCACGCACCCATGCAGTTTCTCAATTCCGTGCTGTCGCAGCGCGGCCCTAATGCGCTGCCGTATGAAGAAGACGTGAAGTGGTCGATCCGGCAACATATGGTCACGGTAATCCAAGACTTCCCAGGGCTGCAGGTGAAGACTGCCATGTTCACACACAACGACGGCCGCACTGTCAATCTATTGCAAGCGGATGGCACAATCCCTATGTACTATCAGGATGTGAAATACAATATACCTGTGACTATATGGCTGCTGGAATCCTACCCCCGGAGTGCCCCTCTTGTTTATGTTACCCCCACTAGGGATATGATTATTAAGCCACGGCATCCTCGTGTGGATGCCTCAGGTATGGTGTCTGTGCCCTACCTCCAGCAGTGGCTGTTTCCTAGATCCAATCTGGTGGAGCTGGTTCAGAATCTCAGCCTTTTGTTTGGACAGGATCCTCCTTTGTATTCTAGGCCAGCATCTGTTCCGGCTCGACCGCCCTTGCCTCAACCTTTCCAGGGGGTTAACCCTATGATCTCTGGTGGCATGGGAACGCCATCCCCTCCACCTCCTTCATCTTCATATCAACAGGGACCTCCGCGAATACCAAATTCTAGTCTCCCAAACCCTAGACCTTATCATGTACCGCCGCAGCAGCAGCAAAGCTTGACGCCGCACCCTCGTCCTAGCCGGACGGATAATCCTTCTGAGGTTTTTAAACGGAATGCTGTCAATGCGCTGACAGAGCGTCTGCAATCTGATGTTTTGGAGCTGAGAAAATCTTTTGAGGTGGAAATGGATGAGCTTTTTAACACACAAGCATTGCTGAATCAGAGATCAGAGGTGTTGGATAGGGGTACTCGTGAGTTACAGCAGGAGAAGGAGGGTCTGGAGCAGCAGCTGCAGCTCATGCATACAAACACTGATGTTTTAGAGACATGGCTGCAGGCAAATGATAAGGGTGTAAAAGATTTTTCAATTGACGATGTTTTTCAGCCCTATGATCCTCTTTCTAAGCAAATGCTTGAGTGCACTGCAGCAGATCTAGCAATTGAGGATGTTTTGTACTCAATGGACAAGGCAGTGCAAGAGGGAGTTATCTCAGTGGAAACCTATCTCAAACATGTTCGCATACTTTCTCGTGAGCAATTCTTTCTGAGAGCGACTGTGGCAAAAGTAAGGGGTGCACAGCTGCAAGCACAAGTTGCAGGCATGGCTGCAAGAGCCAACTGATTCAAGTCGTGAATGCCACATCCCTGTTGACACACAGGCACTCAAGAATGGATAGTGAAAGAGTGGAGGAGTCCTTGGCTTCCCATTTGACTCAAATTATGCAAGAACAAAGAAGGTGCAGGTACTTGCAAGATGAGCTTTCTGGAGTATTGGTTGTGCTACCTCAAAAATGATGCAACAAAGTACGTTCTTAGTTGAAGTTGAAATTTTGAGATGCAAGAATTACTTGGCACTAACATACTGGAAGATTATTACCATAGCAACAGCTGATACTAGGAACGTGAAACTAGTTTTTGAAATTGTCTTAATGCTAGGTTGCACTTTATTCAATATAAATCTGATTTGCTTTCCTTGTGGAAAGTAAGTTAGTACATTAGAACCTTTGTTTGGTTCGTTGGTTGGAAAATAAAGGGTTTTTCTTGAGGAATGCTACATAAAAACGTTCTCGGCAACAGCTGAAGGTGTATTCAGTTATACCTTTTTGTCGATGTTAATATATGTTGTGCTTATGTTCTTTGTCTTTTTACTATGAAGTGTTACATTTGTCAAGTTAAATCCTTGAATGATGAGTATTGCAACAATGTATTTTGCATATGGGTGTGCAATTTCATATTTTTTGATGAGATTTTATGGCTTATTGCGTGCTTCTAGCTCAATGTAGTGCTACGATGTTACATTTGGAAGGTGCTCCAATTGAATTTATCAGACTTTGAGACTGATGAGGCTTTTTCTATTGCTGATTCGTGTCTCATAATGGACTCTACTTCAGTTAGGGCAACCTCAATCAGGAGGCTTTTCAATGGAACTCCATATAGGCCATTTTATTTTATTTTCCCATCTACCTTATTTACCACACTAGGCCAGTTTCACTTGTTTCACTTACATTTGATATTGAACTGGCAAATGTTCGCTTCTTTGGCTCTTTAGCTATTGCTATGTTGAAAGCAAGCAACATAAGTTATATGGCTGTACAACACCCCCATCTCTCTCTCTCTCTCTCTCTCTCTCTCTCTCTCTCTCTCTCTCTCTCTCTCTCTCTCTCTCTCTCTCTCTCTCTCTCAGCCCAATAATAAGCTACATATAGAGTCACTTAGAATAGGTCCATTGAGAAATATTAGTAGTTCATCTGAAAATTAATTCAATTTCTCACTTGATGGCCAACTACTCATTTGTATAGCCATAACTTGAAGTTACATGAGTACTTGATGTTTAGTTGTTCTCATCTTTCTAATCTAGGGTTACCACTCCATTCATCATTGTAACTACAATTATATGGAGTGCTAACCTCCAACTAGAGCCTAACCTTCATAGGCTTGCCTTAACCCAAGTTGGACATCCCTAATCCTAGCTAGTTAGGGAGGTAATGTGTCCCCCTTCAGCATTCTATATATCGAAATTGAAGTTGAGAAAACTCTTCTTCAAGTTTAAATTCTCTCCAATAATGATCATTTATTGTCACTTATCACCTAAGCAAGTACTCAAGAGAATGAGATTCCTCATCCGCCAATCCATTACTATCTTAGACTTTAAAACAAACACTGATTGAAATGTGATCAACTCAATCCAATTCATCCTTAGATGCAAGTGACTCACTTTCATGTAAGCTTCCCTTATGCTTTCTTACATGGTATCTGAATGCATCATTGACTCACTTTACGATGCGACATTGTTTACAATACCAATACCTTAAAACTAGCTCGTATTTGTTACCAATTCCCATTACATGCGAGTCGATATACATCCGATTGTATTTGAGTGTTTTTTGGATTTGCTTAATGTCCAACTCAACCTCAAGCATTTTGGACATTTTCCTTGTAAGCTGTAGCATTTTTGAAAATATTTTGCAACAAATTGGCCTCGTTTGGGAACTTTTACCTCTTCGTTTTCACCACAATGTGTGGTCTCAAGTGACCCCCATTTTGAATCAAGAGGACAATTGTTGGTTTGGAGTACCACTTTCAGCAATGATCTTTTTGGGAAGTCAAAAGAGGAAGTGAATATCATTGTGGACCCAAGTCCAACTCCATTTCCCCTTTTTGGTCAATGTCTAAGTAGAGCCCCTTTTGGATATTTATTTGCCTTTGTCTAGGATTATGAGCCCCCATGTAATCTTGAGGTAGATTAGTGATACAATTTATCCTTCTGCATTGTCATTTTAGGCCCCCATGGAAACTTGAGTACATGGTCGCTTTTCCACTATGTCACCCTAGAGCCTGCCAAAATCCACTAATTCTACAGTTCCCTATTGTCTTGGAAAATTTCATCCCTCTCCCTTGCCCCGTTGTTTTGGATAGATATGTCCTTTTACTATCGTTTGCTCATCAAAAATTTCGTTTTGCTCTTAGCTTGGATTGTTGATCAAAGTTTGCTTAGCTCTTGTTGTAATTTTGCTTGGCTAATTATGATTGGGAACCTGTTCTAATATGCAATAACACTTCCTAAAAAGAACTAGGTTTTCTATGTTAGCATAATAAAAAATTGAGTACATAGTCAAAATTTTGGTGGTGCCGATAATAATCATAAAAGATTCTATAACTATAACAACCAATTCTAGGACTGATTATTGAATTAGGACCCCAAATGACTATATATTGATATTGAGTTATTGTTGTGTAACTATTAAAATCGACCAATTACGACTTTAAAATGTTCTAAAAGGCCAAAGTTAGCCCATTTTTGGCCATCAAATATTGGTTAAGAACATGGAAAAAAATGACTTATTCAAAACACTCAATTCACTCTTTTCAATACATGGCACATTCACTATCTCCAAGATGACATTGTGTCAATTGACAAATTTGTGATAACAAAAAAATGTCATCAAAAGTATGGTTGGCATAAGAGACTTCATTCAATGTTTTTTGCACATGCACAATGACACCCGAGTCACATTGATGAGTCAATAAAACTATATACATATGGAAAAGAGAATTCAAATCTCTTCATGACCAATCCATGTGGCTTATAATTGATCGGATGGATTAGAACATAATCACATTGTCTCCTCTACACACTCGATCGAGGTGTAAAAACACATTTGTGTGGCATAATAGTGCATGGTCTCAGATGTATGAGTTCATTCTTTGCACAATCACAACAATTACCAAGTTGTCATGCAATCAAATGAGCAATAACTCAAGAAACATTTACATGCTATGCATCCAAGGAAATAATTGTTGGAGAGAGACCAAAAACAAATTTGTCTTTTCTCTTTGTTGTGTACTTGTGGCACAAGATATTTTCCAAAAAATTGAGATTTGAATCAATGAAGGAAAAACGGTAATGTATGAATATCACATTAAATAATTTATAATCTCTCTCATACTTCATGTCCCACAGGGTACATCTAAAAAAAGGTCCACAACAAGTAGAAAAGTCTATTTGAAGTTGAGTGAGAGGAATTCCTGCTAGTTTGACGTTAGTCCTCAAGATGCTTGTGAGACATGTCTTTTGGTTTCCAAAGCTCATCAAAATGGTTTCCACAAGATCATTGATCTTAATGTAGTCAACATATAAAAAAGCAATAAGAAGAGACATGATGTTCACAACAGGAGAATGTGGCACTTTGCCATGTATATAGCCATGCACACAACATGGGACTACTCACTAGCTTGTTGGGCTTCGTGTGACAAAGGCTTCTGGCAATCACATGGAAGTGGATGTGATAATTGCATGGCAATGGTTGCGGAAATCTTCACGTGGCAAAATTTCCTTGAAGGTTCTGAATTTAGAGCCTTGTTTATTACCGATTAAAGCTTTTCAGTTATTCTCAAGGCTGCTTGGAATAAACAAAGAAGAATGCGGACTGTTTTCTATGACAGCTTGCGGTGCAAGTGCAGAACTTTGATTAGCATTCCCAATCTCACTACTTATTTTTAGAATTTCTACATTCTCTGGACTATGGTTTTGCATGTTTCTCTTTCTTGTTGAGTGGAGAATAGTGCCTTCCATGGCTGTCCACTTTGTTGGGTGTCTTAATGTTTTTTCTTTGCTATTGGCTATCATGAGAAATAGAAGGTTAAACACTATTTCTACTTACTTTTGGTGTAGTGATAAGTGTCACACCTTGGTTTAGGGATCTAGTCATGCCTTGATTTAGGGATCTAGTCTACCAATAACACAAAATGTCAACCCTAGGTTTTTTTTGGCCATCCAAACCTTTCTTTTCATTGATTTCTCAGTTCAAAATCTTGTGGACATGTACGTTAGCACCCTCTTGGCCATCTTCCAATGATGGATTCTTGGATCTTGCATAGATTGACTCAACTTGTGCACACACTAGCTCAAGTCGAGTCTAGTGCCAAGAAATGCCTAGCGTCAGTACTAGATTTTTTTTGGCTAGAAAAAAAAACTGTGATCAAATTTGGTGTAATGCCAAGCTTGACACCTTTTCAAATTTAACAAATTTTTTTTTTTTTTTCATTTTGGACATTGATGTAATTTTTTGCTAATACACATAGTTTGTTTTCTAAGAATTTATTTTTTTAACATGGTGACAAAAACAAAAAAATGACATGGAAACTCATTTTTTTGTAATTTTTTATCTTTTTTTAAATGCCTATATTTAAAATGCTTTGCAAATTTTATATTTTCATGTTAAAAAAATATCATCTTTTTGTAGAAAACTAAAATTATACTAAAAAAACTAGATATAAAATTCTAACAACATATTCAATTTTGCACATACTTTAAATTAATTAATAAAAAATAAAATCATTAAATATAAAAAATACTAAAATCAAAAAAATAAAATCTATTTTACTTATTTGAGAAAATTTCTTGTAACAAATATTTTGCATGAATACAATATAAATTCAACTTAATATCTCTAAAAAACTTTAATTTTTTAAAATAAAAAATTGTACAGATTCAAAAAGAGTTTTACAATTTAAGTCTTCAGCATATAAATTTAGATTTTCGCAATTTAGGTCTATAATATATAAGTTTTAATTATAAAAAAATTTACTTAAAAATACATCTAAAACTACATGACTTTTGAAAATATTAAGATTATTTTAAAAAAATCTTATTTCTAGTATCTTTATAATTGATAACTTGCAATTTTATTAAAAAATTTCTACATTTTAAAATATGAAATATATTAACAATTTCAATAATATTCATTAATTTTCTGTAAATATCATTTTTGAACAAATTCAAAACAATATTGTCATTCTAGAACAACATTTATTAAAATAAACATTTAGAAATCTATCTTACAAAGGTAACATTGAAAAATAAATTTGAAAATATTTGAAAATATTTCAAGTAGCAAATAGTATTAAAAATGTAAATGAATTTAAAAATTTCGTGATGCCAAAAAAGTTTGATATTCATATATTTAAAATAATCAGATGATTACACTATTCCCAAAAGTCATCAAGATCATTAACATCTTTGCGCTTTTCTGGAGGTCTAGCCTCAGTAGAAACTACAACAACCTCTTTCACGGTTTCCTCTACAGTTATAATATTACAATCTTGAACTAGTACATCTGCAAACTCCCCTGTGTCACCCACTTTCCCACTAGCGAGAGGTTGTGGTTCTTTCGATAGTGAAATTATAGAGTCTTCGTCAGATTCTGTAGACTTTCCTACCTAAGTTAATTCATTAGGCAAAACTGAAATAGACTTCATTCGTATTTTTATAAATTTTACTAAGCTAGAATCTAATTTTACGACAGCAACATGCTTGCCTTTTTGCACAACGCATGCGCTTGTAGTGCCGCTACCGCGCAAAACATTAGCTCTTAAAGAAAGAAAAGATCTTATGCTTAGCATAAGACTCGGATGAGAGAAAGCAAGGTTCCTATGCTGAGCATAGCCAATAGTTGCAAAATAGAAGGAACTTAACTTTTCTCCTCAGATTACCACGACAAAGTATTAGTCTACGCTATGCTAAGCATAAGATCTTTAACTATTTAAATAAACCAATTGTTTGTATTACTATGCTAAGCATAAAGAAAAACTTTAAATTTTATTTTATTTTACAAATATCACCTAAATGAAAAAAGGATCCCGAAAGCTATGCACGAGATTATAGGAGATCGTCGAATGAAAGTTTAGATCGTTTTGACGACAACCTCTAACGCAAAATCACAAATGAAGTGCCTTGTCCTTCTCTGTGGGTCCTTAAATAAAAAGATTTGACCTCCGAACTTTAATGGGACCCCTTTTCGACTACTATCACCAACCCTCACAATTTACCAATGTGTCATGTTTTTCAACCCCAACCCGCAATGTGTCAAGTTTACCAACTCTAACCTTGCTTTTTGAATGAAACCCTAACCTAAACTCTAACGTTGACTCTAACCCTAACCCTAACAGTTTAACATTTAGGAGAAATATTTTGCAAGTAGAAATTATCATTGTTATTGTTGATTTCAGGTTAAATGTGCTCTTTGTGAATCTCAGTGTCTAGTTCTATAATTGTTAGCATAGTCTGTTTAACTCTTTCTATGACTAGCATAGGATGATCTAAAAATTTTGTTTGTTGTAAAATTTTTACGCTGATATTTTTATTTTTGTCTATGCTTAGCATAGGAATAACAAAAAAAAAACTAGGTTTTTGTAATCGCAAGTAGTTCTTCTTTTTCTATTCTTGTAGTTGTAACTCAGTACGTAGCCACATCTGAGTCGTCCTTGTCTGATATTTCTGATGAAAGTTATTATTATGAAGCCACTCCTTTGAGTTCTTGTCCTATTATCCTTTCTATTTCCCCGTCAACAACATCATCTGAAATTTCTCATCTAACTACTTTTCCAGAAATGACTCCTTTGACACAACCTGTTAGAAATTTGAGTTCTTCCTCTTCTGATTCAGATAATAGAGAAACAACATTGTAATATCGTTTTGACAAATTGAAAGAGTTAGTGAGTAATGATTCACAAGATTCAATTCACTCGGTCACGGATTCAAGTAAATCTACAGGTCCTCGTCAAACAAATGATCCTCAACGTGCAAGTTTTTCACATATTCGAAGAAGGTCCACTTCTCAAATTTCCAATTCGGTCAAATTTAAAAGAGCTATATTTCATGAGAATCCTTATTCTTCTGGCATTGCATAACCAATTGAGGCAAATCAACAACAACTTGATGTTCATGTAGACATTCCCATACCTTCTCAACCTGTTCAAGCAACTACAAGTGTCACGAGGTCAATTTACA
The DNA here is from genome assembly GCA_029204225.1 of Diphasiastrum complanatum. Taxonomy (NCBI): domain Eukaryota; kingdom Viridiplantae; phylum Streptophyta; class Lycopodiopsida; order Lycopodiales; family Lycopodiaceae; genus Diphasiastrum; species Diphasiastrum complanatum. Next base: position 11,493,457 of record CM055092.1, on the reverse strand, counting down.
AATCTGATTTCAAAAGAAAGGAAAGATACAAGAGAGACTTGAAATCTTCATCTAATTTAACAAAAAGTCAAAAACAATTGATTACAAGATAGGAAATTCGGAAGGTACGCTCCATTATTTGTTGGTCAGCCTCTTGCTTACAGAAATTAAATAACAAAGAGATCGAGGCATTGTGGTCCAAGTTTTTCTTGTGAAATAAAGATGAAAAGAATTACTATTTATGTGCCACAGTGAGACCTGACAAAAACTCGTATGCATATTTTTTAAATGCATTGGAGGTTTGTCGAAAAGCTTACAAAGTTGTTCATGCAATTGGAAACTCACGCCTTCAAAGAAGATAATTTGTGAATTTGGTGATAATCTTTTAGAAATATTGTATTTGCAACTTGACAACACTGCTAGGGAAAATAAAAATCAAATGGTTACCTGTTGAAAGAATACGGTTTCTGCTCAATATGCCTTCTAGTCAAATCAAGCTTGTTGCGTTGTCTCCCTTGAAGTCCATGCTAGAAGAACAAAAAACACAAAGAGAGCATCGTTACAAGGAAGAATAGGCAAAGTGTAAAGCTGCAAAAATGAAGTGGCATGATGATCTGAATGAAATTCAAATTGGAAGCCTTGTTGCACTTCTAGCTTCAGAAAACAATGAAGGACATCCATTTTGGATTGCGAAAGTACTTGGGTTCATTCAAAATAACAATCAGAGACAAAAGTACTACATGTCCATTGGTTGTGCACCACTTCAACGAATGCTTTTTTGGGAAGGTACAAACTTGAAATGTTACAAGTAGATTCAAAGGGCAAGAGAAAACGATTGCCAAAGAACCAACCGAGGGTTGATGATTTGAATTTACAAGATGTAAATATTTTGGCTTTTAATTTTGAGTTAACAATAACCAATCATTTACGAAAGTCAACTATAGCCATACTGAATGAACAACTTGGATTAGTGAGACAACCATCGTCGTCAACTCATCACCAACAGAAGAAAGTTGACTTACAAGGTTTTTTTTTATCAACATTGGACGTGGATTCTGAGGACAATATGCCAGTGGACTCTAATGAAGAAGACGGGTCTTCCACCTCATCGGCTGAAAACGAGTGTTCAAATGACAAAATTTCCAGATTTCACACGTGTGGGGAATGTCCACAAGTATGATGGATCTAATTAAGCTTTGTGATTGGCATAGTAACCTGATTCTAGATTGATTAGCAAGATCTAGTTCAGAAGAAATGGCTTAACCACAATCTAGCATGCTAAGCAACTGAATATGATAGCAATGAGTCAATAATGAGCAAAAGTACAAGATATCAGTGTATAAGCATCAGCTTCAACACGAGTTAGAGAGAGAAAAGTAAGAGAGATAACAAGCAAATAGTTTAGATCCAAAATGACATGAGATAGCTACAAAACTTTGGTTCTTCATCATTGATTGTGAGGAGTGCTACACATATTTATGGAAATTGAAGTAGCTTGAGGTAGAACCACATCCATCCATTACAAAATGACATCTAAAGTGACATCTAGAGTCTATGTGACATTTGTCACTTGCCATGCATGAAATTCTACCAACTTTTTACAAGTGTACTAGTTCTAACTAACAAAGTACAAATCATCATGCATGTGTCCATTACACTTTGTGCATGCCTTGCATGTCACTATGGATCAATTACAATTAATGCATGTGAATTGCCACGAGTTTCTACAAGCATGACCTTGCTAATTCTATGTCTACAAACTATATGCAAGTTGCAATCTAGATATTACATAACCATGTAGCTCGAATTCTATGTAGGCCAAACTTGACATTTTGCATTAATGAGCTACATACTTGCATGGTACAACATTTGTAGCAAGCCAAGAAATCAATATGGATTGTTTTTCAATTTTAACACTCCTCCTAAAAATAATCTATATTAATTTGAACATGGATCTTGGTATGACTCCAAGATTGGCTCTATGCTTGATGAAGGAACTTTTGTTCAAAGGTTTGGTGAGCATATCAGCAATACAAGATGATGTGTTGATGTGCTCCAATTTGATTTCTCCTCCAATGAGCTTCTCTCTCACGAAGTGATGTGCAACTTCGATATGCTTTCTCCTTGCATGAAATATTGGGCTGTTGGCAAGGGCTTGGGCTGAAATGTTGTCACACATGATCACAGGTAGATCCTCTTCCATGATTATCTTTAGCTCCACTAGTAACCTCCTGATCCAAAGCACTTCCTTTGTTGTTGTAGTGAGTGCCTTGTACTCAGCTTCACATGATGAGAGTGATACAATATCTTGCTTTTTGGAAAGCCAAGATATCAAGTTTCCTCCAAGATATATGACATAAGCACATGTAGATTTTCGATCTGCTCTATCACTTGTAAAATCCAAGTCAGAATAACCAATACCAGAAAGATCTTCACTTTTATACAATAAACCAAACTCAAAAGTTGAAGATATATATCTAAGCACTCTCTTGGCCATTCTCCAATGATAAACAGAAGGATTTTGTATAGCCTGGCTCAACTTATGAACACTAAAGCTTATGTCAGGTCTAGTTATTGTGAGCCAAATTAAGGAGCCTATAAGACTTCTAAAAAGTGTGATGTCCACGAAGGATCTTTCATCACCTTTGTTAGAGTCCTTTACATTCTGCTCCATAGGTGTTTCTATACTCTTACAATTCAACACATTGAACTTCTTTAACATTGAAAGAGCATACTTGGATTGACATACAAAAGCTTTATCTTTAAGAAAGTCAATCTCTAATCCTAGAATATAGTGAATTTTTCCAAGACTTGCATCTTGAACTCTTTTCCAAGTGCAATCTTGGTTTCCTCAACTAACTTGATGCAACTTCTTGTCAAAATGATATCATAAACATAAATAAGAAGGATGACAATATCTTTATCAAAAAACTTGACATATAAGGAAGGTTCATAGTTACTAAGATTAAATCCTAATGACTCAAGAAAGTTGTTAAGTCAAGAATACCATGACCTTGGAGCTTGCTTTAATCCATATAAACTTTTGAAGAGCAAGCAAACTTTTTCTTTGTCATGGATGAACCCAATAGGCTGATCCATATAAATCTCTTCTTCTAGATACCCATTTAGAAATGCATTAGAGACATCTAGTTGAAGAACTTGCCAATTGAAAAAACAAGCAAGAGAAATTATGATTCTAATTGATACCATCTTTGCAACTAGAGCAAAGGTCTCCTCATAATCAAGTCCATAAACTTGAGCAAAACCTTTAGCACAAAGCCTAGCCTTGTACTTGTTGATTGTGCCATCTTGATTATACTTGATTCGAAAAACCCACTTGCAACCAATGGTGTGCTTGTTGGATGGAAGATCCACAAGCTCTCATGTCTTATTGGCCATCAAAGCATCATATTCCTCCTTCATGGCAAGGTACCATTCCTTCGATTTGAGAGCATCATGTAGATCCTTCGACTCCTCATGAGAAATAAAATAAGCACAATTAGTGGAGTTGATTTCCACTTGCTTGCCTCTATCTTCACAGGTAAGCCTTCTAGGCTCGGATCTTTCTCTTTGAGATCTCCTTGGTGAAAAGATTCGAGGTGACTCCTCCTCAATTCTCGCCCCCATCTCTCCATGATAGTCTTCGAGAGTAATGATTGGAGTATCTTTGTGAGAATCTTTGAACTCTGCCTCCTCAAGAATGTATTTTTGATCTTCATGGAATATAACATCTCTACTCTCAGTTATAGTTGAGGTAGAGGGAACATAGATTCTGTAAGCTTTCTTGTTGGATGCATATCCAACCATGATCCCTTTGATAGAATTAGGATCATCTCTTCTCCTTTTTTCCAAGGGCACATTGACAAAGCAAGCACAACCAAAAACTCTAAGGTGATCTACCTTAGGTTTCTTCTTAATCAAGACTTCAAAAGGTGATTTTCCAGCAAGTGCATTGTGAGGTAATCTATTGCACAAATAGTTTGCACAATTTATAGCTTCACCCCAATATTCAATAGGCAAAGAAGCTGCTACTCGAATTGCTTTAGCACATTGACATAAAGATCTGTTTTTCCTCTCAGCTACTCCATTTTGAGATGGAGAATAAGCACAAGAAAACTCTCTCTTTCTTTCTTCACCTTCACAATAGTCATGAAACTTGTTGGAGATGTATTCACCTCCTCCATCACATCTTAAAGCTTTAACTTTGAAAGAAAACTATTTCTCAACATAAGCTTTGAAGATTAGGAAGTGATCAAAAACCATAGCCTTTGAAGAAAGTAGAAACAACCAAGTATATCTAGTAAAGTCATCAATAAATGTGACAAAACATGTTGCACCACCAATACTTTTAGAAGAGAAAAAATGTACATCTGAGTGTATAAGATCCAAAGGATGAGTAGTCTTTATAAAAGACTTCTAATATGGCTTTTTGTGTGACTTTGCAATGGCACAAGCCTCACAAGGCTTGAAATCTTTAGAAAGAGATTTTGGAAGACCAATAGCCTTCACCTTCTTAACCATAGAAGACATAGATTTAACGTTAGGATGACCCAACCTTCTATGCCATAGCTCCTCCTTAGATAACAAAGCAACTTCACAAAGATTTGCATTCTCATAAGAATTCAACTTAAAAATTCCACCATATCTAGATCCATCAGCAAGGATCTCATCATTTTTCTTGATAAAACAAGTATTGGAGTTGAACTTTACATCACAACCATTATCAAGCAACTTTCCCACACTAATTAAGTTCTTTGTAAGTTTTGGAATGAAAAGAGCATTAGAAAGTGCAAGAACTTTTGAAGAAGCAAGTTTCAATGGAATGTTGCCAATTCCTTCGATTGGGCACTCATGATCATTAGCAGTATAAATAGATCTCTTGAGTCCTTTGTAAGGTAAGATTGAGTCAAATGACTCCTTTGAACAGCACATATGTGAAGAAGCTCCACTATCTATGTACCAAGCTTCATCTTTCTTGAAAGGTGATGAAGAAAAACTGGACACCATGAGTGATCCTTCTCCATCACTTGCAACAGAATCTTCTTCAATCTCTTTGGAGAGATTAGCTTGCTTGAGTTGGTTTTTCTTCTTAAAGCAATTAGAGGCATAGTGCCCCTTCTTCTTCTTAAAGTAATTAGAGGCATAGTGCCCCTTTCTTCTTGGTCTTTGAGCTAGAAGAATGAGATGTATCATCCTCTTCACCATCTTGATCTTTGGCTTTGTCTTTGATGGATGCTTGAGAGAACTGGTTCTTACTCCTTCCTTTCTGCTTGCCTTTGACAAAGAGGGCTTTGTCACTTCCACCATGTTCGAGTTTGTTCATTCTGGAGAGTTTATAGCTTTGTCTAGATTCTTCAGAAATAAGAATTCCTTGGACAGTTTCTAGATTAGGCAACTCCTCCTTAATAGCAAAAGACTAAACAAGATTATCATAGTCATCTCTCAAGCCATTCAGTATGACTTGAACTAGCTCATCTTGGTTAATAGCAACACCAACACAGGAAAGCTCTCTATGTAAATCTTTAACTCTCAGAACATAGTTAGATGCACTCTCTTCAGATCTTTGGAAACTTTGGAAAATCTGATTCCTAAGAGTGAGTATTCTAGAAGTATTCTTTGCTTCATAGATGGATGCATTCCAAGCTTCTTTGGCTGTAGTGCAAGATCCTATTTCTCTCAGAATTTCATTAGATACATTCACCTTAATGAAATGTAGAGCCATTCTAGCTCTCTTCATATACTTAGGAATTTCAGCCTGTGTTTGAGGCTCCTCCTCAACACCAAGCACAATATCCATAACATCCTGGAGTATCAAAATAGACTCCATTTTGAACTTCCAAATTGAGTAATTAGAAGTGTTTAGTCTTTCACTGGCTTCTAGAAGATATCCTCCCTGAGATGCCATTTTAATGAAGACTTCTTAGTTATTGGACTGAGATATGTTTGAGCTTGTTCCAATCAGACTTAAAGTTGCTGCTCTCTTTCACTATAGGTATTTTCAAGGATTTACTACCTTCCTATGTGAAACACTTGCAATTGTATTTGAGATTAATCTCAAATATTTCACAAGACAAGTTATCTAGATCAGACACACAAAGTGGATTGAGACAGTTTGGCTAGTTTGAATCCTACTTTTGGCACGTGTGAAATGCTTCAAAAGAAAACAAAATTGACTCTCAGAAGGCTCAAAAGGTGTTCATTACTTCAAACTCAGTCACGATCTTCAGTTTCTTGTGTAGGATGCTCAAAACAATGGATTCAGAACAAAGCAAGATTGAATCAAATCAAAGTGCTGTCACTCGGATTTTGGACCTATCCCTATCCTCTTTAAGAGCTTATAACTCTTGCTAGACACATCAAATTGATTTGGTTTCAATTTCTATGGAAAGTACATAAGCTTTCCATCAAGCTATAACACTGCTATCTTTGGATTTATAGGCAAGGAGAACAAACGGACTGAAAATCTTTGATTTTCACACGTGCGAAATTCCAGAATTTGTACTATCACATTTCAGGTCTGAAAATTCAGTTCCAATCCGATTTGATCCAAATACACTTCAGAGAAAGGTGAGAAAAAGTGCAAAACTATTTTTTTGCTTGATTTAGCTCTCAATTTCTTGTACAATCAGAGATATTAGCATGAAAAGCTTAATTTGGCTCTGATACCATGACAAAATTTCCAGATTTCACACGTGTGGGGAATGTCCACAAGTATGATGGATCTAATTAAGCTTTGTGATTGGCACAGTAACCTGATTCTAGATTGATTAGCAAGGTCTAGTTCAGAAGAAATGGCTTAACCACAATCTAGCATGCTAAGCAACTGCATATGATAGCAATGAATCAATAATGAGCAAAAGTAGAGGATATTAGTGTATAAGCATTAGCTTCAACACGAGTTAGAGAGAGAAAAGTAAGAGAGATAACAAGCAAATAGTTTAGATCCAAAATGACATGAGATAGCTACAAAATTTTGGTTCTTCATCATTGATTGTGAGGAGAGCTACACATATTTATGGAGTTTGAGATAGCTCGAGGTAGAACCACATCCATCCATCACAAAATGACATCTAGAGTCTATGTGACATTTGTCACTTGCCATGCATGAAATTCTACCAACTTTTTACAAGTGTACTAGTTCTAACTAACAAAGTACAAATCATCATGCATGTGTCCATTACACTTTGTGCATGCCTTGCATGTCACTATGGATCACTTACAATTAATGCATGTGAATTGCCACGAGTTTCTACAAGCATGACCTTGCTAATTCTATGTCTACAAACTATATGCAAGTTGTATTCATCAATCTAGATATTACATAACCATGTAGCTCGAGTTCTATGTAGGCCAAACTTGACATTTTACATTTATGAGCTACATACTTGCATGGTACAACATTTGTAGCAAGCCAAGAAATCAATATGGATTGTTTTTCAAATTTTAACACAAAATATGTCAAGTTCTTAATTGAGAGGCATCAGTGAAAATTCCTTAGAAAATGTACTTTGAAAACAATATATACATAATATGATTTAAGCCCTTTTGTATTTTAAATCATGTGTTGTCTTGGAATGTTATGTGGTATGTAATTATGATGGTTTTATGAAATCTGCAAAAAAATGGTGAAGGAGCTCTTAAGCAACGCTCTATCTAGATCTATTCTTGATTTAAGTAATTTAAGAAGTCTTATCTGAGCCACACTTTCATCTCCAAACCCAAACAATAATAATTCTAGAAAAATCCTCATGTTAGAGAACTGCTCACCACCATAAAATTTCTCACAAGAGTGCTTGCCAAAATCTGCTCACCATAAAATGCTCGCTAATAAATCACACCCTTACAAATAGGTTGTCATATTATTTGTAGTGCTCAAGTTGGGAACAAACATTATTTGAATCTTAAAACATTTCTTAGAGATTTTAAAGTAAATGACTGGGATTATAAACAAATTTGGTTCTTTAGCTTACAAACTTGATCTTTAGGGACAACTTACTAAGGATTTCATGTAAGTTGATTGAAATTGAATTTACATAAAGGTGAATGCTTGGATCAATCCAATTGGAAGATTTATCGCTTAGTGTACCTTTGGAATTTGAGAAAGTAATCAAAACTAGAGATGAATAATTGAGAAATCGTTCTATCTCTAAGTGTTTGATCAGATAGAAATGTTGCACTAAGGATGATGATTCTTGAAAAAGAGTTGAAAAACATAAAGAAAAACTTTCCTAATTTTCATTTTTGAGGATTGGCTTTCATCTTTCAATTGTATGTTTTCTCTCCTCATCAATATTAAAATGGCATGTTGGTCCTTTAGTTTTAATAATAATTCTCGGATGAATGGATCCTTTGACAACCTAGTTTTTTTTTTTTTAAGCAATATGCCACCCCCCCCCCCCCCCTCCCCCCCGCCCATGACATCTATGTCATCGAGAGGAGGTTATAGAACTTGTGAAAGATTTCAACTAGTTTTGCTATTTTGGTCATATTTGTATATTTGGCAATTGAGGCCAATTTTCATATTAGACTTAGAGTTTGACTTTTCAAAGTTATATTAGTCTAAAAGCATTGGAATAAACACTTTTGGAAAGTGTGGAAACATTAGAATCTAGTCCTTATTAATGCTAGGTTTTTCATTATGGAGGGAAACCAAAGTTCAAAGCTAGGTTTGGACCTGCTATAAAAGGATGTAATTCGTGGAAAGAGAAGACATCTCTCTCTCTCTCTCTCTCTCTCTCTCTCTCTCTCTCTCTCTCTCTCTCTCTCTCTCTCTCTCTCTCTCTCTCTCTCTCTCTCTCTCTCTCTCTCTCTCTCTCTCTCTCTCATTTATGCTTATACATGGTTCTCTTTGGGTTCTACTATCCATTAGTGCACTATTAGTGATATCTTGCAATTTTGTGTGTAGAATGCTTATTTTATGCTATTTTCAGATCCACACGTGTGAAATATAATAGATTCTTGTTTTTGTACGGACAACAACTTCTTATGTTTGATGGTTGATCAGGTTCTTAGTGAGTTTGCATCTTTTTCATTAAGTAGATGTTGATTTTTCCACATTGGCAACATTGGTAGATTTGATCTATTTCTAACCCAAGATCATTTTATGGATTTGGATCTTAATTGATTTGAAATTCTTCACAGAACTTTCGTAGTTGATATTAGCAACAACATGGAGGTTAAGATTAACAGAGATAGTAAATGAATAGCAAAAAAGAGCAGAATTTCACTACAAGAAAAGAAACCCTACAAGAAAAGCTATAATTCCATTGCACTATGGAATCTACCAAGTTGAGGTAGTTTCTCATGGAAGTTGGCAAGAGTGGTTGGGTCTTGAGCTCATCGGATTGTGTACGAAACTAGCTCAACCCAATCGAGCTTATTAGATTAGGTGTGAAATCAGCTCCACCCTTATGGCTCCACATCACCTAATGGAACTGATTGGGTAGATCCCACCCAAGAAACTCCAGAAAGGAGGATTCAAGCTAAACACAAGACAAAGAGTAATATTGTGCTCGTCAAATTCGGTGTGGAATTGGCTAAACCCAGCCAATGCCACATTACATAGTGGAACCTCATAGGTTGAGCCAAATATGCCCAAGAAACTCCTGCATGTAGGGTTTGTGAGCCTGATCCACTCCTCGTTATGGTTTTTGGAGGCATATTATCTCTTCTTGTGGGAAGATTAAACAACATAATCTATTCTTGGTAAGCATAATAAAGCTTTTCAGAAATAGAATGACTTTTGTGCTAAGCATAATAAAACTTTCTAAAAATACAACAAATTTTATGGTCATAAGCAAATGGGAGACTGCCATTTGTCAAAAAAAGAAGTCAAAATTCTTTTTCTTCATAAGTCGTTATGCAACATAATAAATATCCTTTGATGCTTAGTTGGTCCTACAAGAAAATCATCCATGACACATTCAAATGGCCGGTCTCTCTACCTATCATTATGGTGGGTGAGGTGTCACGATTCACCTTATCCACAATAATGACATGTAGGGCACCCATGACAATGACATGTAGGGACCGTTCCAAGTGGCCTATGGAAGTGGTGAAATCTAAGCATCTCCAACACCTTGCAAGAAAGAGATCTTATCTATGAGATTCTAAATTACAATAAATACAAATAACGAGAGAATATAATATCAAAAACAAATGACAAAAGAAGAGTCTAGGTCTAGTAAAGGATCATGTTTGCATTTTACTTCATATCTTTGAAGTGGAGTAGATCATGCAAAGAACTTCCTTCAATAATTATGATTGAACCCAACGGGGTTGGCTCAACTGGTTAGCTTGGCATCCAAAGTTTCTTTGGTCCCAGGTTCGAGCCTCCCCTTGGAAACCAAGAAGCAATAATTATGATTGGCACTGCCATTTTAGGAGTTGTGGATGGGCTATTTTATGTAAAGTAGATTATCATTTGTGAAAATGACTTATGACAAATTACAAAATCTTGAAAGTAGATTACAGCTTATAAAATGCCCGTAAAGAATTTGGGAGAGCACATTACACCTTGTAAAAAGTCATAAACGGGCCATAAATACATTTTTTTGGTTGCAATGCAAAATGTGAAGACAATACTTTACACTTGGGAAAGGGTCTTCTTCAGTGACGTTTGTAGCCAACTAATTGACTATAAGATTATGTGGTCATCTTAATCAATCAAGAATATCACTAAAAATACCACCTCCTAGTATGAAAACGACGAGAAAAAAAAAACAGTCTTGTGAAGTGTCAACCTTTGCCTTGATTTTATGGCCTCGTGATATTATTATTATTATTATTTTTTTTGTGTGTGTGTGTGTGGGGGGGGGGGCTTTGAGGTTGTTCCATTAGGGCGGTAGCCCAAGGCGAAAGGCCTTTCTCACGGTGGAATGGCTGAGGAGGTTGGCCTTCCTCGGTGTTGAAACATTTTTCACTTTTTAAAAACTTGTTTGTCGTAACAAATTTTACATGCACCCTTCGAGCAAAAGGTGCATGTAAAAAAATAAAAAACTACATGCACTTCCTGGATGCGAAGGGTGCGCTTACAAAATTTTTAAAAAAAAGGGAGGCCCACAAATTCTGGGATGTGGAGGGTGCGCTTACAAATTTTTAAAAAAAAGGGAGCCCCACAAATTCCGCGGCGAGGAGAGAGTGTCTCCGATTTCTTCACAAAAATGTGGAAACTAATTTTAGGAATGTTTTGTAAGTGCAAAGGTCACTTTAAAAAAGGGCAACCCCCTACCCCAAATACGAAAATGACAAGACAATACAAAAATGTTAGAAACAAAAAGACAAAAGAGTAAGCGTGCATCTGTGTCCGTCTAGTTCCCTGATCGTCTACCTCACACATTTATACGTAATCCTTAAGTTTTTGAATCGTACGGAATCGAAAGCATTGATCGAAGCTTTACTCCGCCAAAATTACGATCGGAATCGATAACTGACTGAAACTATCGTTCTTTTTCGAACCGATCGAGCGAGAAAGAGAGGGAGAGAGCCCGGGGTGTGCGTTTTCATGGATAATATTGCTAGCAATAATGGTGCTGTCAAAGAGCATCGTTCTCGTGTGGATGCGGAAGCCGGATTTGAGGATCTGCGGTATCTGTCAGGCTTCGGAAATCACTTTGCTAGCGAAGCACTTAAGGGTGCGTTGCCTGATTCTCAGAACTCTCCCCTCAAATGTCCTTATGGTCTTTACGCAGAGCAGATTTCGGGAACTGCGTTCACGGCACCCCGGAAGGCCAATCAGAGAAGGTCAGATGTGGTTGGATGTTTAGGCTGCACGATTTGATATATGAATAGTGTTATCGAATGATAAATTGTTTAGAGATGATAAATAGTTAGCAGCCTATCACCATTGACTGATTGATACCTCCTCAACAGTAATTGTCCAGGCATACAAAAAAAAACTTAGCAAAAATTGCTAGAAAGACTTTTGTCTAGACGCATGTGCACATAAAACATAAAAGAAAAACTGTTGTCAAATTAGCCAATTGAACTGTTAATCGAAACTGTCAATCAATGCTCAGCAAGTACGTGGCTGAAGACTTAGTAAGAATTGATGTCAATTGCGAGTTAATAAAAAAAAGCAAATATAGGAAATTCGAGCTGTAGCTCAATTCTATTTGTCTTCCTTTCAGAAATTTCTTGAAACCTGACTCTGCCGCGGATGTGAGACAGCTAACCACTCTTAGTTTGCTATTCTTGTCTGTAAACGCCATGCCAGAGATTCTCCTGAGAGAAGTTGGATTGATTTTAAATTTTAAATTCTCATGGAAGTCATGTAAGCTTCTCATCCTTCCGAAGTTTCAGAGGTGTGAAATCAGATTCTCCGATACATTTCTCAAGGGGCTCGCGCGATTGTTTAGAAGTAGCCGACGCAAGTGTCATAAATTGATGTAGAGGATATTCCTTAAAACATCTTAGCTTTTATGTTTTTGGCATGCTTTGAGATCAGATGAACAGTAGCTGCGATCAAATGATATAACGATACAATCATGAGAAGTGAGACGCTACTTCCAGTGCAACCTTGCGAGTTACCTCTCACGAAAGTCTTGTATAACCATGAAGTACTTGGTTTCGATGTGAAGATTTGTTATTCTCCAAGCCAGGTCAGTTGAAACAAGATCGTTGTTGTGGCTGGAAAACAATAGCTGGAAAACATCATTGATGATGAAAGGGAAAGCAATGTTGTGCTGATGACTCGCTTCACCGGAACTTTTTTTCTTTAAAGATCCTTTCTTGATTATTATCTTGAACCCCATGTAATTGTCTAGATGCCAAAACTATGAAAAATGCTTTTTGGTATAACCAACCCTTGGGATCACATAGGATCTAACTTGGGTGGGCAAACACACTCAAAACTATGAAAACTGAACAATCTTATGTATTATTAATACTCTTTGTTTGTTTGTTAGAATCTCTATATGCTATGGGTCCCTTTTCGTTGAGTTGCCCTCAACATGCCAAGCAAGGTCCCCAAGTCCAAATAACCACTTTCACTTATCCTTACGCGGCTTTCACTTATCCTTACGCGGCAAGGGGCCCATGCATCTCATGTGGCAACCGAAGATAACTGTGAAAGGGGGGGGGGCGGGGAGGTCCCTATCTTTTTGAATGGACCATTGGGAGAACTCCATTTTATATTAACAAATTTTCGGGTAGTCAAGTGTGAAAACATTGTAAAGTTTAATCGTTTTTATTAGTGGTAGTTTTAGAATTTCAATTTTGTAGAGAAACTAAACAGCTATTTCTTATGAATTTCTACTAGTTAATCTTTCATTATATTCATGAAATATAGTTGTTTCTTTTGAAAGCAAAGATATCAATCCTTTACTCAAGTCCCACTAGGCATCCCCCATAGATCTTCCTACCTCTAGCGGGCAACAAGGTTAAGGGCGAGAAACTGAACGCTCACGATCCACCTGCTAGATCCATCCTTTCTTGATTATTATCTTGAACCCCATGTAATTGTCTAGATGCCAAAACTATGAAAAATGCTTTTTGGTATAACCAACCCTTGGGATCACATAGGATCTAACTTGGGTGGGCAAACACACTCAAAACTATGAAAACTGAACAATCTTATGTATTATTAATACTCTTTGTTTGTTTGTTAGAATCTCTATATGCTATGGGTCCCTTTTCGTTGAGTTGCCCTCAACATGCCAAGCAAGGTCCCCAAGTCCAAATAACCACTTTCACTTATCCTTACGCGGCTTTCACTTATCCTTACGCGGCAAGGGGCCCATGCATCTCATGTGGCAACCGAAGATAACTGTGAAAGGGGGGGGGCGGGGAGGTCCCTATCTTTTTGAATGGACCATTGGGAGAACTCCATTTTATATTAACAAATTTTCGGGTAGTCAAGTGTGAAAACATTGTAAAGTTTAATCGTTTTTATTAGTGGTAGTTTTAGAATTTCAATTTTGTAGAGAAACTAAACAGCTATTTCTTATGAATTTCTACTAGTTAATCTTTCATTATATTCATGAAATATAGTTGTTTCTTTTGAAAGCAAAGATATCAATCCTTTACTCAAGTCCCACTAGGCATCCCCCATAGATCTTCCTACCTCTAGCGGGCAACAAGGTTAAGGGCGAGAAACTGAACGCTCACGATCCACCTGCTAGATCCATCCACCCTTCGTGCCCTGAGCCCGTGATCCAGATTCCAACATTCCCTCCTCCTTAAAAGACTTTTACTCCAAGGAAGGAAATCTGGGAATCTTTGTCTAAGGTCAAACTCCTTTTCTCAACGGTCTCATTCTCGGAACTACCTTTCCAACAAACCAAGTACATAGTCACCTGCAAGTTTTTGAGCCCACGTTAACGTACATCAATAGTGGCCCGTTTAGAACGTACAAAGGCTAACAGATCCTCCAATTGGACTAGCTCATCCGCTTGAATCAAACCATCCTTCGCACCAAGTCGTTCCTTTTAAACGGCGTACATGGAAGACTAGGTGGACTTTGGTTTCTTGCAGAAGTTATAGTTGATAGGCATTCCGATTGAACTTTTTTATAGTAAGGAAAAGGCCCACAAAAATTAGGGGACAACTTAGACATTTTCTTGTCCTCACAGTACGTTGGAATCTTTTGAAATTCTATGGTAGACAAAATCTCCTTCCACAAAGACTCAAAGCTGCCTTTTTGATTGGTGTAAAACTAGGGTCTATCTTGAGCCTTTTTTACATTATCTCGAGTGACAAGCAGCGTTCCCTACATATCTTGCAGGAAATCCATTGATGCATTAACCTCAAGGGCATTTAGATCGAAGTTAATGTTGATAGGTAAATGCAGAAAGCTATCACCTAAATATTGTGGAAGATTATGAAGAAAGTCGATGATGTAATTTATAAGGTAGCTACGAGAGGGATGTAAAGTATATTTAGGTTTTCATGTAAGCCGATTGAAAATATGCTTGTTGGCAACTTGGTTGGAGGCTTGGTTGCACTTCATGAAAAATGAATTGCAAATCATGGCCGAATTGTATAGGATATAGAAATCACATTCTTCAAGAGAATCTAGTTGCTTGGAAAGGATGACTTATGTTAGATGCCACACGAGAGAATTTGTACAAATTACAATAGTAATACTCAGATTTTGTCTTGGAGTGATGACTTTCCCAAATGGGAATGGAATGTTAGGGCTCGGACCAAGTATAACCCCAAACGGACCGATTGCTCATGGGTGACAATAGTAGTGAATGAAATTTAGGCACCTAGTTGTAGTTCAAGTTGGGTATCTCACAATTTTGACTTGGTGTGCCCATAATAGATTATGTAGTAAGGTAGGATAAATAATCATCATGCATCTAGTTGTCAAGGTTGTACTCAAACTAGATTGTGACTAAGGCTTTCGTGTGACTTAGGACTGGAAAGACAAGTAGAGAACTTAAAAGGACAACCTAAGAATGGGAGGAGCATCACTCTACACACCCCGCTAGTTTACATTTGGTAGCTTGAGAGCTAGGGAGTTGTAACAGTGCACCTCCTTGCCTTAGATGTCGATTTCCTCTACTTACCATTTCGCCTTGGGTCACACGCTTGTTGCTAGGTTGATCACGACCTTAACTTGCTCTTCATACCTCTAACCCATTCAACAGGGTGTAGAGACCAATAAAAAGCCACCCTCATGCTCTAGCATGGGACAATGGTCACCTTGGCGACAAATACAGTTTGCTTACTAGCTTCTCATCACATTCTGACTAACTTCGACAACTACAGCTAGATAAATGATGACCATTCTCAACTTTCATCTATGACAAATTGCCATACATGTATTATAGCTTGTTGGACGAGAGTCCGCAATGACCTACAAGATCAATTTCTTAGATAGGAGTTGTGGCATCCCATACCACCATAGCCCATTTGACTATCAAAGAATCTTTGACTAGATGATTTATTGGTCTCATGATCTTGTCCAAGATAAGAGTGATGGATCTATCATAAGTCCACGAAATTCCGTTCTCCAAGTATATTTATCCACAATGCGTGGCTGCGAATTGCTAGTCAAGTGTGTATTGTCACATGTAATGCCCACCACTATCCTTTCACCAATTGCTACTTTTGCATGGACTCTAACTCAAAATCATAGATGACTTATAACCTATCTGGAGCTAGAATGATGACCACTCAAGTGACTATCTATTCCCAATTGGGCTTCTCTATCGTTAGCTGTGGACCGATCCTTGTGAATTAGGGACATAACAATGTGCTCATTGATTGACAAATCGCAGCACGACTGACCTATGTTGGGCTAGATGCTCGACTGAGGTTATCAACCACCAACAGTAGCTTCTATCATTCCCTGCCCCTTCGAGAAAGTCATCACTCAATCAAATTTTTTGGACCAAATCTAACTAGTCTATTTAAGTATTGGCCAATTCATAGACCTTGGCCAGCCTTTTGGGTTTGACCTAAATTCTTTGTTGCCATGACGTGGCGGAGGTAGTTGCGATCATGAAGTGTCGAAAAATCAAGCTTTTAATGCATGCAAGCATGCCATCGATGACATCCACATTTGAACATGCTATCCTCAGTGAGATCAAGAGGACACGTGAAGAGTGGATCACTAGGTATCCTAGCTCAAGCAGCTCCTTGAGATCTATTCTCAACACACCATGGCTTGGATTGCAAATTCGTTCGTATCCAACCTCATCCACTTTTGAATTTGGAACTAAAAATTCCTCTTTGTTCTACTTTAGGCTCATGCTAAGGAGGCCTACATGTTGGACTTGCATTTGGAATGAGCACAATGTACGGTTCACATTGTATATAAGAAGCAATACCATGGATATGTTAGTACATACCTACTTGACCCAATAATTAGCTTGATCATTTCCATATATGAAAAGAAGAAAAAAGATTTTGAAGGGACCAAAACATAATTGGGACATTCTAAAATCAATGTTTGAGTCTCTCCTTTTATTGCTTTCTAGGATTAAGTCTCGCTTTTATGCTACTTTCTAGATTACTTGTGGATCCGTTCGTAACTTCATGGTACACTGCCTGTTAAGATGCTTGATGCAAAAATTAGGTACATAAAGGATGTTATGTATGTACTTTTCTTGGCCAAAAATCTAAAGTATGGGAGCCATCACAAATCAACAAATGAAGCTGTAGTTTGATGAAACTAAAAATGCTGAAGATGTAATAGTTATTGAGAGGTAGGCAAAGACATCAAAGGTTGAAATTGTGTAGATTTCTTGCTACTACACAAAAAAAACATGCACTTTTTTCTATTGTGAAGTCACAAGAACAATTGTGGCTTGAGATATTTGGGAATATAAGTTACAAAATAACATTTTTCTTAAGGTGGAGTCTATTAGTGAAAATGAGTACATCCTAACATATCCATAAATGTGGAAGAGTTGGCAACATTCGTGAGAATCTGAAGGCAGGTTATAATTCTTGAAACCTAAGTTAGAATATCTCAAGAACTTCAATTTAATGTACCAACCCAAGTTTTGGAACGTGATCTAAGATTTCCCAAAGCATTTAGGTGTAGGATGTTGATAGGGTCAAATTTGGCATAGATGGCAAATTATCCATTTTCACTTGTAATGCCACTATTGAGCCAAAATAGAGTAGGAGGCCAAACTTGTGCCAATTAGAGTGTAGAAAAGTGTAATGCTTTTGTTTGATGAATTTTAAGAGGTCCAATAGGTTTTAGAGGTGGAACCATGTGTGGTCCAATAGGAATTTGAGGTGTGCTTGAATATAGTCCAATCGAAGAATTACTCTCAATATGAGAATACGCCCCGCATTTTCACCAATATCTTTACCTTAAAGTTCGATTCTTCTTGAACTTTGAATTAAGTCGCTTTTCGAAAGTCGTCGCAAAATCAGTCCCGTAAATGGGAATCCGTGGCTTGAGTCTCTGAAAAGAGGCTCGCCAAATCCTGCTATGGATTGGCCATTAAGTGATTTTCTATCCTGGTGTTCAATCGAATCTGTATTGTGTGAAATGAAGTCATATGAATTGTACTGAATGACATCAAACTTGACAACGGTTATGAAGCATAAGCTCCCATCTCATAGCTTGCTACAAAAATGTGAATCAGCTCAATGTGATCAACAAAAATGAGTACATTATATAGTGCCAACGGGAAGGCATGATACGGCAAGTTGTTGCTTTGTAAATGAACGAATATAGTACCATATCAACAAATTGAAACCATATTGAATCTCTCTCTCTCTCTCTCTCTCTCTCTCTCTCTCTCTCTCTCTCTCTCTCTCTCTCCCCATGTAAAATGTGAGATAGTTACCATGCCGAAGTAAACCATATTTAAAAAAACCATATAAAAAACAAACCAAACAAGAAACAATGTAAAAATGTGACAATATATAATGTCGGGCTCAAGGCGCTGTAATGGAATACAGTGATGTCTGATAAACAATATGAAAATGTCTCATAAACACTATCAACTAACACTCGTCCTCTAACTCATTAAGTTGCCTACAGCTCATTCCATGAGCTTACAAGATATGAAGCCAAAACTTACCTAGATTTTTTTTGGAGAGAAACACCACTGCCTCGCTGTTGCCACCATGCTGAGCACACCCTAAACAGTGCTCCAAGATGGCTAGAATGCACCTTCACCCTCTCACCCCTTGCATCTCTCTCTCTCTCTCTCTCTCTCTCTCTCTCTCTCTCTCTCTCTCTCTCTCTCTCTCTCTCTCTCTCTCAGCAAGCAAATTTTTTAATGTGGGTTGCGAGCAGGTCGCGGCCCTACTCGCGGCCCACATAAAAAAGTTGAAATTTTTTTTGTGATCCGGATCACCGTTGTAGCGGATCGTGATCCGCTGCAACTCAGCTTCAAACAATCCAACTTATCCAAGTGGCAAGGCTTTAGTGGAAAATAAAACAAGAAAGAAAATAAAACTCCAAGGTGAGACAACTGCATGTACCTTTGCAAGGTCAATGGAATCAAGAGGCAATTTAGTACTATGATCACGCCGCTACTACTAACACATTGGAACAAAATGGGTTGCTAAATAGAAGAGTAGGATAAGAGTTGAAAGTGCTAGGAGTATGATGAAAGCAAAGGGGGCTACCAAATGGTTTTTGGGCTGAAGTAGTTAGTACAATCATTTTCTCAATAAACAAGAGTCCACAAAACCAATAGAAAGTAAAATATTGGAGGAAGCCTCTATAGAAATTAAACCAAAAGTAAGTCACTTAAGTATTTGGGAGTCTAGTATGTGCCCATATTTTTAATAATAGAAGACAGAAGCTGGATGCCAAACTAAAAGTGCATTACCCTTGGCTATGGAGAGGACTACAGACCGATAAGTTGTATGATTTGTAAGCATAGAGGGCTTGTATGAGGAGAGATTTCATCTTTGATGAAGAAGCAGCGCCTAAAGGACGAATTTAGGGAGGAAGAGGATTCATGGGCTCCAATCATAAATGAAAAAACACTAGATATAGATAAATGCAAAGAAAAAGAAATGGGTGAGCATTAGTCTTCTAACAGATAAAACAGTGAAGAGCCTGTAGAAACAGAAATTGTTTTTATTCCTTGAAATGCATTGTCTTTATGGTACCAAGGTGGTACTATCATCTATCCAACAATTAAAGAGAGTCAAATTTTAAAGAAGGTGAAATAAGTGAAGTGGACAAAGGAAGGGTGACAAGTAAACAACAACATGGCCAATAAAACAAAGGCAACTGTTGATTTCATACATTGAAATGCTTGTCAAGTTTCTCTATCAATTGCATTTGTGTGTAAGTGTGTTCTCCTTTTAAGTTTTAAATAAGTTGGGAAATCCTGAGAAAAGAAAGAGATTTGATAATGTGGGAGAATTATCACCATTCGTCAATTTCTTGCTCCTCATCATATTTTTTATAATTATGTTGTGGATTTTTTTGTAAATATATTTCATGCTTCTATTCTTGTGTGTTGATGATATAAAGATGTCGTAGCATCTAATCCATGCTAAGCGCGATAAGGGTTGAAGATTCAAGGTGTGAGGGAGTTATGTACTCATATCAGTACATAGCCCCTAACTACTATACCCTTAGGTACTGGGCCATTACCATTAAGGGCATGTCCTTATGGGACCCAAATAGATAAGGTTCAATATCCTTATCCTCTAGAAGCTTCTTTTGGGCTTCTTTGTGGGTATAAGTAGGCCCTCATTGTATTCATTTGACAGTTGATGATATTGATCTCTCTCTTTAGCCTCCTTAATCTCTCTCTTTCCTACTTTCTAGGGTTAAGTCTTGCTTATGTGATGCTTTCATAGCTTAGCTCTAGATCAGCTGTGGCTCTATTCATAGCTTGGTATCAGAGCACTTTCCTGATTGCTGAATTTCAGATCTGATTTTCTGATTGGGTGCCCATTTTCCTTGCTGATTTTTCTCTCTTTGCTGAGGGCTTTCGTCTCTTTGCTTCAGCAACATTCAGCACAATTTGGAGGACCAGCTCCCATCAAAGCATTTTCCTTGGCGGAGCTTTAGCAGATAGTTAGCGGAAGTACTTCCGCTAAATTTGGCGGCCGGAAATTTTTTTTTCTTTTTTTTTCTTGGGCAGATTTTTTCTGGCGCCCAAGTTCCAACCCTCTATCACCCATTTCCAGCTTGTTTGCAGGCTCTCCAGCGCCCAATTCCCTCATCTCTTTCGTCCGTTCCTCCTTCCATTTTAAGCCCTCTTTTCACTTTTGTTTGCAGGCTATCCAGCCGCTTCATACTTGTCACTTTCGTCCGTTTTTGTCTCCGTTTGCAGCCATTTTTCACACCTTGTTTGCAGGCTGTCCATCGCCCATCCTCAACCAAATTTCACGAAATTCCGACTCCGTTTGATACTCCAATTTGTCACTTGCCTCCTGGCTGTCCAGCGCATTTTTACAGCCTTCATTTTCACTTTTTTCATTTGCTGATTGCTGTCCTTTCTTAGTTGTGATAATAGTGGTTTTAATAGACTAATTTGGGGTGACGACAAGAGTCCGCTCTCTCAAGTTTTCGTCTATTCCTTCCACTATCATTATGGCACATTCACCTACCCCGAGTGAGACTACTCAAGAAACCTTATCCAATCAGTTTCGTCGCATGGATGAGACCCTTTCTGGCCTCGTTCTTCGCTTTGATACCGTTATGACGGGCTTTGCTACTAGGCAGTCACAGATTGATTCTTTACAACCTCATGGTCCTGGTAAAGCTCCTGTTTTTCCTTCATTTGGGCCTCCATTTGGATTTCCATCCTCTTCTCCTTCGCTTGGCAGTGGGGTTCATTATGCACCAAACCCACCTCCTGGCTTCCCACGTCAGTCAGCTCCCGCGCCACATTTTCCACGTCATCCAGCTCTTGAGTCACAATCATTTGAGTCACCTATGTCATTTGAGACAGTCATAGAGCTATTTGACATAGTGAGTTACCTGAGTTAGTTCATGTCTCGCATAGTGAGTTTGAGTCACATCTACAGGTTGATGTTGCACAGGTTGAGGGAAGCCCTTTTGGAATCATGAGTTGTTGCAAGTAATTATCCCTCTTAATGCTTGTTGGGTTCAAACGCATGGATAATGGGTAAGGATAAGGATGAACTTATGAGTGACAACTTAATAGCATACTATATGGAAAAACTTTCAATTATTTGGAAGTCATAACATTTCTCTCGGACTTGAATCTGACAGATGGTTGAACTTCAGCCATATACAACCTATAAACAATCCTTGACTTGAGCTCCTATAGACTCGTGCTATTAGGGACCAATTTACCATTGTAAACAAATCAAAAAAATGTTTAAATAGTAATTTATTTATAGGCAAACTCCAGTAGTTAACTAATTAAGGAGATTGACTAGGCAAACTAACCATCTATAGTAACGTTTTCTGCTAACTAAATTATGATTTTTTTTCAGCACAAGCTGGTGATCTGGTTCATGGACCACTGACGATCCAGAACGTGCATTCCAGATCGTGATCCGCTGGAACTGTCATCAACCTATAAACAGACTCTTTAACTATATTTGTCAATCAACTAAATGCTGATTAAATCATTAGTACGAATAAATCAACATTTTCTGGTTTTGTTTGCAAATGGAAGATGGAAATAGAGTTTTTGGTTGTGAAAAAATTGCTAGTTTATGAAGAGTATTATGAGGAAAGAGGCA
Organism: Diphasiastrum complanatum; assembly: GCA_029204225.1. NCBI lineage: Eukaryota > Viridiplantae > Streptophyta > Lycopodiopsida > Lycopodiales > Lycopodiaceae > Diphasiastrum > Diphasiastrum complanatum. The sequence continues at coordinate 11,471,374 of CM055092.1, read as the reverse complement.
TCAGCCAGGTCAATTGATCTGCGCAAATTCCTGTATATTCAGGTATTCCAAAGTCAGTTAGACCCATAAGAGTAGATGTTTCATTGCTATATATTTTCATCATCATCAATTTTATCTTTGCCATGTTGCTATGCTGGTATTTAGTACATTGTTTATATTTGTCATATTAATTCATCCTTGAAGGAGTAAGAAGCACCATCTCCATAGTGATCATGGGACTTTTGGCCTCTCTTGAGAGAGAAAGTTGCAAGGAGGTGAATATGACCTCCTATTTGCATTTACTTGAGTAGTTTTCTTTTCCTAATGCTAAAAGACCTGTTGCAGACAATGAGGGTTATAGTATAATGAAAAGGAACATTTGTGCTACTTTGGGAATGACATGTTTGTAGTGTAAATCAAAGTGAGGGAGATGGAGAGGGATTTTTTATCTATGTAGAAGATTACACGTGAAGTTATAAGCTAGGGAAAGTCTTGATTAGGGATAATATACTAAAGGCTTTCTTTGTTTTGGGTATAGTTGGTTTTACCGGATCAAACCCTCTGTTACACACGAACCTTTTTATCCACGACAACCGCTACATGAGCATCTAGTTGGTGATTTCAGTAATGAAAAAGGGTGTGTAACAACTCCTACGCAACTTCGTTGGAAGCCGGTTGATATCTCAAAAGCACGCACTGATTTTATTGATGGGCTGTTTACCATATGTGGAGCTGGTAGCTGTTTTGTTCGGCACGGCTATGCAATTCACATGTAAGCATTTCATGACATTACTTTCATGAGATTTGTTGATATCCATGGCTTATCAAAATTTTGACAACTAAGATTCGTATAGATGCTATTAACACCAATTTTGTGGATCTTACCTTTCATTCAGTCTTTTTGATCATACATGAAATGTGGAAAAGATAATCTTTTGGATACTTAGCCAAATGGACCTAAATACTAGAAGGATTAGCTAGTGTCACTTTGATCAATTTGCTGAGCTTTCAGAGTGAGGAGCAGGTGTTGAGGTGTTGCTTGGTCTTCTATATTTTTCATGGAAGCAATGAAAAAAGTGATATGTGCGTTATGAGTCCTTGTCGAGTTCCAAGATGAGCTTAGCTTACGATACTGGATTATGTGGCCTATATTCCTCAAAAAGCACAGTATGTCTCTGAATCTTAGAATAAGGAAGATTTTGAAGGACAGCTAGTATAGGAAGGGGCCTTTTGAGTTTTTGAATACTGTCGCTAACTTTAGCTGCTTAATTTCATTTGCAAGATGTGGTTAATCTCATTTTACTACATTTTTGACTTCTTGCAACACCTTATTTGGGATTAAGCTTCTTAGAAGTTGGAAGTGATGCTTTTCAGATAAAGATTTAGCAGCTTTTATTGATCTTGTTGGGATGATGTATGTTTGGCATTCCAAAGTGGAGCATTCGAACATTAGAACAAAGGGCATCATTGTTTATCAATGCAAAATTTTACTAAATGCATGCTGACTATTTTTAGAGAATTCTCTGCATTGCGCTTCTTCAATATGAGAATTCAAGATACATCGCGATACATTGGAGTCTATCATTTCAGGGCCTTCGTTGTGGTTCAACCTTGTGTGTCCTACTAGTAGAAGTATTATCAAGAACGCTTTCTAAACAGTAGCTTAGCATCGTCTCCTCGGCAATGGCGCCAAAAAAATGTTGGACCCTTTCTTTTTGTTCATAGGATTGTCTGCTTCTATATGTCTTTGTGTAGAACTACCGATTGTTGGATTGAGAGATTCCTTATCATATTGTATTTTGCACTTTAAGTGTTCTTTCCAAAAACAGTTGACAAATCATTTCAGCACAAAGGATTTGATATTTGGAGACTTGGGCCACTCATTATGCTGAATTTGCTAAAAGGTGAGTTGTTTGACTATGTCCATCCACCACTCATTGTTAAGTCTTCAAGGGAGCATCAAACATTGAATAAATGCCTTTGAAGGCCTATTATCATCTAAGGACTCCACTTTTGCAAGTATTTGATTGTCTCCATGAAAGCAATTTGGTTGCAAAGGGAATACATTTTCTTCAACCAACAAAGTAGGGTATGGAGTACTTTGCATAACTCTAACCATAGGTCCCGCGGTACTGGGTACCGTGGATCCCGGTACCGCGGGACCGTACTGGTACCGCGGTACCACAGTATATATATATATATATATATATATATATATAATATATATATATATATATATATCATAGGTCCCGGGTACTGGGTGCCGCGGGACCGTACTGGTACCGCGGTACCATGTTGGTACCGCGGTAACCATAATATAATATATTATTTATTATTTAATACTTTTTTTAATTTTTTTTAACCTAAACTACCCGCCCCCCTCGCATTTCATCAGAAATGTTTTTGCACCCTCCTCCGCCCTGCCATCACTACTGTTTCCGCCTGCCTACCTTCGATTCCTTGTGTCGCCCTTCGCCCACGCATTGCCCTGCCTTGCATCTGACTTGCTTCGCCCTGTCTTCGCCCATTTTCAGCGTCTCTCACACAGTGTACCTTGCTGTTTTTTTTCCAGCGTTCCATCCTTGCAGCTTTCGCTTCATCTGCATTTTGTCCTTAGTTTTCTCCATCGCAATGGTGCAATCCGACCTTTTCGGTCTGTGGGATGAGGTAGACATTGTCAGGCGGGTTGCCGACAAGGCCAACAAGACTGGTCAAAAGATCGTGCGCTGCCGATACTGTCCTCGTCGAGTTTGCTGCATCCCTCACTCGCCTTAAAGGCCATTGCTCGGTGCACGCGCCAAAAATGGTACCACCTTGAATGCTGCCCCTTGTGGCAGCATGACCGTCCCTGACAGGCCCGACGTCTGGCCGCCCTTTCCCTGACCATGATGAGTTGCCGTCGTGTGAATTTCATTCCGATCTGCTCATCCAGATCCAGCTCGACAGCGGGGACAGGACCCACAGCGGGGGCGGGTGGCTCCGGTTCCGGATTTCTCTGTCGAGTTTGTCGCAGCATCTCTCGGATATCTGCCTCTTGCTTCCGATGCCTTTCGTTGTGCCTTCGGATATCTTCCTCAAGCTTCCTCCTGGCTTCGCCCTCGGGCTTCGGTGGTATGCGCTCTGCCATCTCGATCGACCTTCTCCTCACAGCACCCTGGTCCTTGAACACCCTCTCACAGCACCCTGGCTCTCAAACAGCCTCTCACAGCCTGTCACTGGCTCTCGCTTGCTCTCTCACTGTCTATCACTAGCTCTCTCACAGCCTCTGAAAATGCCAACCACAATGGCATTGTGAGTGCCTATTTATCCCCACAGCCTGATCGGCCATGTGGATCCCCATCAAATCTCCATGTGCCTCTGTACCTGCTCCCATGTGATGCTCCCCCCTGTGTTGGTCTCCCATTGGGCCCATGGACTGCTCACCCACAATGCCCATGTGCCTCTGTACTTGCCCCCATGTGATGCTACCCCCCTGTGTTGGTCTCCCATTGGCCCCTCGGTCTGCTCACTCGCAGTGCCCATGTGCCACTGCAACAGTCCCCTGCATCATGCACTGTACCCTCTTTTTTTACACCCAAAACCCCCTTTTTTTACTTTTTTTTGTCCTTTTTTGGTAGTTAATATGCAAAAAAAAATTATTAAAAATATATTAAAAAAATAAAAAAAATATAAAAAATGGTACCGCCTTGGTACCCGCGGATCCCAGGGCGGTAACCGTACCGGCGGTACCACTGATATGGTACCGGCGGTACCATACCAGCGGTACCACGAGGTACTATGATATATATATATATATATATATAATATATATATATATATATATCATAGGTCCCGCGGTACTGGGTACCGCGGATCCTGGTACCGCGGGACCATATGGGTACCGCGGTACCACAATATAATAATATTTTTATTATTTAATATTTTTAAAAAAATTTTTTACCTAAACCTACCCGGCCCCCTCGCGTTTCCTCTGAAATTTTTTGCGCCCTCTCCGCCCTGCCATGGCTGCTGGTTTTTCCTGCCTGCCTTTGATTCTTTGCGTCGCCCATTGCCATGCAACGCCCTGCCTTGCATCTGATTTCCTTTGCCCTGCATTCGCCCATTTTCAGCGTCTCTCCAACAGTGAACCCTGTTGTTTTCTTTCCAGCAATCCATCCCTCATTTCATCTGCAATGGTGCAATCCGACCTTTCTGGTCTGTGGGACGAGGTAGACATTGTCAGGCGGGTTGCCGACAAGGCCAACAAAACCGGTGAGAAGATCGTGCGCTGCCGATACTGTCTCGTCGAGTTTGCTACATCCCTCACTCGCCTTAAAGGCCATCTGCTCGGTGCACGCGCCAAAAATGGTGCCACCTTGAATGCTGCCCCTTGTGGCAGCATGACCGTCCCCGACAGGCAGCGACTACTGGACACCTACGGGTCGCGGCTCGTGGCAGGGGAGAACACCATTTCGGAGGGCATTCTCCGATTTTGCACCGCTCCTTATGTGGCTAACCCAGAGTTGCTGCCTGCTTGGCTGGCACGCACGAGGAGAGGGAGTGCATCCTCCTCCGGTCCCTTTGCCCCTCAGACAGTTCTGCCTCACGCAACCCCATCTGCTCAGATTCCGGTGGATCACGTCCCATCGCGTCCGCCAGTTGCCACTGCGGTTCCACCACCATCCACTGTTGCTCGCACTCCACCAGTCTACGACTTTCTCATGGACTCTTCGCCACCCGAGCAGGCCCAGGATGCTACTGGGCGGGCCTTCGAGGATGTGGAAGAGATCCCTTCTTCCTTCCCTTCCCATCCGGATGACCTCCTCAGCCAGCAGTTTTCGTATCCCATGCCAGATGTTGCCCCTCCACCAGTGCACCCCACCTATGCTGTTGCACCCATCCCTGCCAGTGCATCCCACTCTCCCCATTCCACGTCTACAGCCGATGCATCCACCAGTGCCCAGCCTGTCGCGTCATCGTCCATTCCCGTCACGGTTGGTGCACCGTGCTGGAGGTCCACCACCCGTCGCCCACCAGGGAGAGCCCTCGTGCAGCAGACCATTCGCGGCGCGCATCAGCCGCACATGGACAAAGAGGCCACACAGGCCGTGGCCAGTCTGATTTACGAGCTGAACCTGCCCTTTGCCATCACCGACTCTGAGCCCTTCAGAAGGGCCTTCCGCCTTGCACAGTCTGTCAGCCCTAGCTGGAGAGTCCCCTAGTTCAGAGGTTGTTCGCACACACATGCTGAGGGATTGGGTCGAGTCCTTGTCTAGAGAGATGGAGCCTCTGTGAAAATTGTCAACATTTCCTTGTCTAGTTTTAGGCCAAAATTGCTAAAAATGGCACATAGTTTAGGATCTGACTTTTCACACGTGTGAAACAGGTCTAGATATTTTTAGTAAGTGTATTTTTTCAGTATGAAGAAGTGTCAAACTTCAAGACCTTCGAAATGAGTCCATTTTCATGTATTTTGGACATATATGCCAATTTTACCTATATAGGGCATATTTTAGGTAAGGAGGGTCTAGAGAGAGGAGAGAGAGTCATCTCTCTCAGCTATATATAGCAGGTTAGGCCGTGGAGAAACAGGTTGGAGCAGATCCATTGTATTCATTTGCTTAATGAGAGATTTTTCTATTGGGTTCTCCTTCCATTGTTGGCATTGTGTAGTGATGAGTTCAAGCTTTGTGTGTATGATCTTAGGTGCTTTCCAAAAGTGGTAGGCTGATGTATTATGGACTGTATAATGCTATTTTGGGCCGCACTTGATGTTTATGGAAGTTTCCATTTGTGATAAATGCTTTTTGATCAAGTTCTTTGCATTCTAGGTAGCATAGAATGTGTTGCCAATTCCTAGCTTATGTAGTTTGGAGTGCAAGCATTCAAGCCAATGATCTTGGAGTTTAGATCCACTTAGGATCTGTATTTTTCACATGGTATCAGAGCTGGTTGGCTTCTATTTACAGTAAGTATTCCATTTTTGGTGATATTTGGATGTTTGATCAAGTTCTAGCATGATTTTGCATTGCTTTGTTGATCAAATCTTACTAACCTTTGTTTTGTGAGTTGAACTTGTGGATCAAAAGCATATTTCAGGTCTATTGAAGATCAGAGGCTGAAAAGAAACTATTTTGGATCAGATCATAACACCTAATCATTTGTGATTGTGAGGCTTGTGCATATTCAATACTAACAAAGTTCTTTTCAATCCTATTGTTGACAATCTCCATTCTTGGATGAACACTCTCCTTAAGTGGATGAAACTTCTCCTTAAGTGGATGACCAAATGCTCTTTTTGAGTGAGTTGTAATTCTCCTAAAGGCTGAGCAAAGCTCTCATTTGGATGAAAGATCCCCTTTTTGGGTGAAACATATTGCAAGCTCCATTGTGAAGAGCATATTGTAAAGATTGTCATCAATTTTGGCATAATTTTTGGTGTACTTTGTTGAGCATGTAAGTAACTCTCCTTATGTAATTTGATTGGAGCATTTGCTGGAAGGTGTTAACCATTATGCAAGTGTGTTTTCAGGTTCTTAACAGGTTGAGGAACATTCTCATGTGAAGTGATCTTAGATCTACATCTAAACACCAAGATTTGACAAGATAGTGAAGCTAGTCTTGTGATTCACTAAGTGTGCTCATTCATTCACCTCTAAATCTTGTATTTATCACTTGCTGGAGTTTATAAACTTTTAGAAGTGTGGTTTACATGTGGTTTTACAGGTTGAATCAATATCTTAGTGTGTTGATCATATGTTGATCAAGTTTGTTCATTACTAGGTAATCTTGGCATCCTAGTTTTGGGTATTTTCTAAGAATGCAAGTAACTCTTCACACCATAACTTGATTTGGTCACTTGCTGGAAAGTTTGAGAGCTTAAGCAAGAGTGTGTTCAGGTTGGTTTGATTTTGTAATCCTTCTTAGTGTGTGCAAAGTGTTGCATGTGTTTCAATCTTCCTTTCTATGCTTGGAAACCATCTAGGTTCAAGATAGAAGTGTTTTAGGGTCCTAAATCTTCATAGATCTCTTTATATATCATTTGTTGAGAGAAAAGTGAGTGCTAAGTGCTTTAGGACAAAACCTAAAAGTTGAGAGAAACATTAGAATCATGGCTTCCAATGGTGGGATCATGCTAGAGTCTAGTGAAAGGTTGAGGTCATCAAACTACTACTCTACTTGGAAAGTGAGGATGGAGTCCTTACTTGAGTTGAATGAACTCATGGACATAGTTGCAGAAATTGAAGAGAGACCTCTCACACTTCAAGAGCAACAAAGGTTTGATAAGAAGGCCAAAAGGGCTCTTCATATCATTAAAATGAATGTTACAAATGAACTTCTCAAGGAAGTTGGAAAGTGTCAAAGTGCAAGTGAGGCATGGAATGCCTTAAAGAAGCTCTTTGAATCAAAGTCCACATCTAGGGTATTGACCCTAAGGAGACAAATATTTTCTAGTAGGCAAAGAGAGGGTGAAAGTGCTCATGCATTTATCTTGAGAGTTAAGTCCCTAAGTGATGATTTAGCATGCATTGATGAGAACATAAAAGATGGTGAAATAGTCCAAGTTATGTTGAATGGTTTGCTAAATGAACATGCTAACCTTGTGCAAAGTTTTGCCATTCAAAGAGTCTTGCCAAGTGTGGTTGACTTGCAAGAAATCTTATTGCTGAAGACATAGGTTGCAATCAAAGCTTGATGGTGCATCCTTGCAAGGTGGAGGTGAAGAGGCTTTCTTCACAAAAGGCAAAATTCAAGGGCAAAGTAAAGGCAAAGGGAAATGGTCCAAAGGTGGTAACTTTGATCATGATGATCACTCTTCCTCTTCCTCTTCTACTAAGAACAATAAGTCAAAGTTCAAGTGCTTTTATTGTGGGATAAAAGGACATTTTGCAAATGAATGCCATAAGAAAACAAAATGCTAGATCTAGGTTGAGATCTAATGTACTTCTTGGAGATGATAATTGTTGTGCTAACTTGGCAAGCTTTGGTGAATCTATGGTCAATTTTTTGGATCCATTGGATCTTGAAGATGCACTAGTGTTACCTACTAGTCATATGGAGTCATGTGGAGCTAAATTAGCATCATGTTTGTACTCTTCTACTCATGGACTTCCAAGGCTTGGTGGTTCTTCAATGGTGCTAGATGGCAAGTGCAAAAATGGAAAAGGTAAGGAAGGAGCTAACTTCATCAATGGAGAGTTGATGAAGATTCTTCTTTGGAAGTGATTGTTGCTAATGACTTGTTTGTTCATATGGAAAAAGATGGAGATGCTAAGTGTCATTCTTTGCAAGAAGATGGTTGTTCTTCTAATTCTTTTCATATTGATGTATGTAATCATGGGGGAAAAGATGATGGTGCTTTGAGCATGCTTGAAGGAAATGGTTCTTTTACATCTTTTTGTGATAAAGTCATTGTGCAACAAGTGGTGTCACATTTCTTCATAAAAAGAGTAGATCAAAGGTTTCTATCATGGAGACTTGGTGAGGGAGATCACAAGTCAAAAGGAAGAGAAGTATGTTGAAGTGTTCAAAGTAGGATGTACTTTGAATGATGTTTTTTATGAACGATAGTGAGGAAGAATCATTATCATATGACTCATTACCTAAATCATTGAGTAGATGTTCATGTTTGAAAGAGAGAGTACTTCAATCACTCTTATGTTGAAGGTACCTAAGGATTCTTTTCTTGGCTTCTAATATTCAAGAGTCTTCTACTTCTTATGGTGCAACTATCAAGAGGGAGGTTTACTAACTTTTGTGGTGCTAGCATTAAGAGGGAGTCTTGTGAAGGAAAGGGCAATGGAAGAGTGGTTCTTGGGAAGATCCAAAGCATGGATCTAACATCTCTTCATCAACTCAAAGCATTCTATGATTGTGGTGGATTGTTCATTCATGGTCAAGATGGCAAAAGGTTGGTTGAAGAAGACTACATGGAGCAACTCAAGTGGCAACTTCTTCAAGGCAAGGGAGATATCATTGGTGAGCTTATTGAGGTTTGTTTATGAAAGAGGGCTGTTTTGATTAGGTTTGATACTCATCTTCACCTACTCTACTTCATGTTAAATGGAAATGTTGGAATCTATCTTTTGGTTTATGATGGTGGCATTGTTTTCACTAACTATAGTGAAGGGTCAAATTTGAGCATTGATGAGATTTGTGGGATCTTAATCATGTGTTTTAGAGGGAGTATCTTCAGAGTTTCAGATCTGAAGATGTTCACATATGCAAGATCTTTGATGTCTTATTGGAAGATCAAGAGGTTGATCTTGGATTGCTTCATCAACACCAAGAGACAAGTGGCAATTCGAAGCTAGTGAAAAGCATCAAAGAAGAGACAAATGGTCAAGGCATTTTGGATCTGTTTTTACAGGTTCTTGAAGGTTCAAGTAAGGTCTTTGGAGCTGCAAGGAAGTGTCTTCTTACTCTACCTCACTTGCCTAATCTCATGTATGAACATTGTTATGTCAATGTGTTGAAATTGTCAAATTTCAATAAAACTAGTTCCATAGTTTTGCATCCTTTGGATCTTGGAGATGGAATAGTTATCATTGCTGGTTTGTATGATCAAGTACATGAATTCATTCAGATCTTGAAAGGATTGAAGTGGTCAATATGTTTTCTTTTGAACAAAGTTCAAGATCTAGTATTCTAGTGTTGGCAAATTGGCAACTTGTTGACATTGTAGGATCAAGCGTTGTGTGCAAATCTTGTGGAGGTACTTCAAGTATTTCAAGTTCAGGTTTTGGTCATTCAAATGGAGTAGGGAACACATCTTTTTGGCATTCATTCACTCAAAGGCTTTCATGGATTGAAGATCTACAAAGGCAAGGTGGTGATGGAAGTTCATTCATGGAGATACATGTTGCATTCACTATATGTATAGTGAAATGTGGAGGAGGCATGCAAACACTTGTTGATCACTTTCATTTACAACTTGTTTGCTGCTATTTTACAGAGAAACCAGAGATGGATACATGGAGGAATTCATTAATTGAGATTCTATGTTTTTACATGTACCATTTTTATGATTCTATGTAAAATTGATGTAAGAAATAGTGAAGCATCCTATATGGACACTATTATCTATATCAATTATGTACATATTAGGATCCTTGAGAAGAGATCTATTCTGATGATGGAGATCATTCTTAAGTTGGAACAAAGTAGTGTTGTAAAACTAGCAAGTTAAGTTGAAGAGGGAGTGTGAAAATTGTCAACATTTCCTTGTCTAGTTTTAGGCCAAAATTGCTAAAAAATGGCACATAGTTTAGGATCTGACTTTTCACACGTGTGAAACAGGTCTAGATATTTTTAGTAAGTGTATTTTTTCAGTATGAAGAAGTGTCAAACTTCAAGACCTTCGAAAATGAGTCCATTTTCATGTATTTGGACATATATGCCAATTTTACCTATATAGGCATATTTTAGGTAAGGAGGGTCTAGAGAGAGGAGAGAGAGTCATCTCTCTCAGCTATATAGCAGGTAGGCCGTGGAGAAACAGGTTGGAGCAGATCCATTGTATTCATTTGCTTAATGAGAGATTTTTCTATTGGGTTCTCCTTCCATTGTTGGCATTGTGTAGTGATGAGTTCAAGCTTTGTGTGTATGATCTTAGTGCTTTCCAAAAGTGGTAGGCTGATGTATTATGGACTGTATAATGCTATTTTGGGCCGCACTTGATGTTTATGGAAGTTTCCATTTGTGATAAATGCTTTTTGATCAAGTTCTTTGCATTCTAGGTAGCATAGAATGTGTTGCAAATTCCTAGCTATGTAGTTTGGAGTGCAAGCATTCAAGCCAATGATCTTGGAGTTTAGATCCACTTAGGATCTGTATTTTTCACAGC
>CM055092.1:11413069-11450570 GCA_029204225.1 Diphasiastrum complanatum | reverse complement strand
CATACCTGTGGTGCAATGCCTACGACACAATCAGGACGTGGGTGGGGTTGATGATGTTTATGGATGATGATTATGCTTGTGGCTTGTTTTGATGGTTATGGCTGTGGGGTTGTGGGTTTAGGGTGATTTGTTAGGGTTTGGGGTGTTGTGTTAACTGTGCCATTTGTTGGGGTGTCGGGTTTAGGGTCTTATGTTAAATGGTTGAACATGATGCATATGTTTTGAATGAGATGCAGATGTGCTGGTCTCTCTCTCTCTCTCTCTCTCTCTCTCTCTCTCTCTCTCTCTCTCTCTCTCTCTCTCTCATCTTGCACGGAGCAAACCATTTTTGACTAACCATTCAAACTTCACAGAGCTAACCATTTGTAAGCAACCACAATAAATTAGCCATGACACAAATAGACTGTAAAAAAATATATACATCTCATCTGATGCCACTGTACATGATGCTAAAATGTGTATCAGTATCTACAAGTCTGCGCTAAACAAATCATCCCCCTGTGTGCCAGATGCATCTGCAGGGGTGATCCGGACGATGCTGTTCGGCGTGCTCTGCTGGGTGATCCCGAGGATGATGCCGATGCCGATGAGACCACCACCCTCCCTGCTGACGTTCCATTGCCCTCCTTTGATGATGAGCCCACATATGATTCAGACGAGATGGTGGACCTAGCAGGGGATGGTCCACGTGCCCCACCCAATACCCCCACATCACGCCCCCTTTCAGATGATGGCTGGTCAGAGTTTGCGAGGTAGAGAGAGGCTGTTGCCCAGAGACATATAGCGCAGAGACGACTCAGAGCATCACAGGCAGGTAGTTCCTCCCAGAGACCCCCCCGTGGCAGAGGGAGACCCCCAGGTAGGAGTGTACCACAGAGGGTTCCTTCCGGCTGACCCAGAGGCAGGCCAGCCAAGAGGGGACGCACTGATGATTCTTCTAGTCGTCTCTTGGCAGGCGTTGGCCCAGACTTAGAGGAGTCCTAGATGCCTCCAGACTCCCAGCCAGACTTGCCGCTGCAACCAGGCACTCGTCGGGATTGACCTGCACAAGTCAATCATTCGTGAGAACAGCCGAAGCAACCGTGAGGGCATTAAACTGAATGTCTCAAACCAATACGAAAGCAAAACGACAGAGCAACGAAATATACCTGCAGCAGTAAGGCGTGTGCGCCTCCTGCCCTCATGCTCTCCGTGATGCGTCGAACCACTCTGGTGTTGGTGTTGCAGTACACCAGGTCATTGCACCGCTCCGTCGTCAGACGGTTCCGCCTGTTCGTGTGAACAAGGCTGAATGCTGACCAGTTCCGCTCGCACGCGCAAGCAAAACAGTCTTGCATTAATTGGCAACAACTCGAGTGAGTACCGACCTTGTAGAGAAAATGCGAAAACTGGTTGGATGAATGAGACAAGACAACGTACCTGTGAAAGGACTCGGAGCGCGAGCGTCCTCAGGTCTGGCTGCCCGACGTCGTAGCTCTCCCACCATGATACAGGCAAGAGCCTGTTCTCTCGAAGTGCAAGGTCCTCGCCGAACAGCCCCAGAGAGTGCCTACAGTTGAGCAACGATATGCTTGAGTACACTTGAGCCCGCGCAGGGAAATTGAACGAACGACCGCGTGCGATAGATCAAGAGTTTACCTGTAACCGAGCCTCTGCACCTCGAGCCTACTGCGGAACCCAGTGTCGCTGCTGAGGAGGCGGATGCATGCGAACCAGTCCGCACGCAACTCTGCATCGTCATACTGCCTCTCGCTCTGAAACAGCGGATGCAGTATGTGGGCCACACTGTGAATGGGCCGGTGAAACTTATCCCATCGCCGCTACCACAAGCGCCTGATAGGTTCCAACCTATGGACCAAACCACGTGGAGGCAACAGTTACATACCATCGTGTTGCGGCAGCAAGACAAAACAAAGTGTGAAAAGGAAGTAAGGATGGTAAGACGGAAAAAAGTTATACCTGGCAGGGTCCAGCTCAGAACGCTGGAGAGACTCGCCTATGCGGTCCATGAACTCGTAAATGAGGCCCATCGTGCACCCCTCGCGATCAACGAGTCTCAGAACAGAGTAGATGGGGCGCATGACGTCCATGAGCTGCTGCATATCCACCCAGAAAGGCTCCGTGAATAAGATCTCGTGGAAGGCCAAGCCCTCTGGGGTCGTGGACAGGTCCATGGCGGTAAACTCTGCCGAAGTGGCCATGTGCCGCCATTCACCCTTGAGCTTGTGTAGTCGCTCAAGCATGATGAACTGGTAGGCGAAGCGGGTGCGAGCGGGCTTCTTCAAGTCGAGCCTGCATTGACAAACGGAATGAGAGGCACACATGAAACGAGCAAAAAAAAAAGAGCATCTTGAACGAGCCAAAAAGTAAGTGGCAGGTTACCTGCTGAATGTGCGGAAAAGTGCCGTCATGCGGCGCTTGCGTGTGACAAAGTCCACGATCACAAGTGCCCTCGTGAGAATGTCACTGACCCAAGGCAGGCGCCCGATGGAATGCAGGAGGAGGTCCAGTGAGTGTACGGCGCATGGAGTCTAGACAATGAAGGTCTGCCATAAGAAGCTCCCCCATACCGCGGCAGTTGGACGCATTGTCCGTCACAACCTTTCGCGATACGTTCACACGATCAGTTCACAGTTCGGAAACACATTGCAATCAATCGAAAACTACGCAGAACTATTGTATCAACATCAAGCAACAAATGAGCAAGCAACTAATGAAAGAATATTATACCTGGACAGCGCGTTGTGGTCCGACCTCCTCTATCGCCGCACGAATGATGCCGTAAATGTATTCGGCCGAATGCACTCTCCCTGCCTCGGAGGCGTCGATGCTACACAGGAACATGGAACCGTAACAATTGGAAACAATCACGTTGATGAGTGGACGTCTGCGACGATCAGTCCACCCATCAGTCATGATGGAACAGCCGTATCTATCCCAAGCCTCGTGCAGTGCGGCCAGTCTCTCTCTGACTGATGCAACCCGGTCCTCGAGCAAAGGGCCTCGTAGTGCGTCGGTTGTGGGTGGTGTGTAGCCGGGCCCACAGACTGCAACTTTCGAGATAGCCTCTCGAAACATGCGGGATGATGCCATGATAAAGGGGAGGTTCAGGTCATAGAACATCTGTGCTATGGTCCTGGTGGCCTCTCTGTGCTGCCCCTCTCTGAAAGATCTCGGCATGGACATCTGTCTGGTGCCTCGTGATGTGGATGGCTGGGAGGATGCGGATGGACGATGCGGATGTGGAGGTGGTGGCATAGGTGCAAGTGCGGAAGCGGAGGATGTGGACGGGCCGTGCAGATCTGACGGTGATGGCAGAGGCGTGGGTGCAACAGTGGGGGCCGTGGATCCATGGGGAGTACTGGCGGAGGCGGAGGCAAAGGCGGAGGCGGGGGCGGGTGCAGATGCAGCGGCAGTGGCGGGTGCAGATGCGACAGTGGGGGCGGTGGCGCTGGGTGTACCAATGGCAGGGTCGGTGGCAGTGGGTGCACCAGTAGAAATAGAGTCCGCGGCATCTGTGGACGGCTCGTCGGGCTCAACAGCTGTCTCAGAATATGTCTCCATAATGCAAGCCCTCTCCGCAGCGGGGATGACCATACAAATGCCAATCCCGTAGCGTCCCCCCCGTGGGTCGGACTCGCAACCCCCCCAGATGTGCTCGAACCCGAGAGGCGTTCTCTGTGAACTGCTTTCGACAAAAAGGGCAACACCACTTCTTGTCGGGCATCACCTCCACCTCATCCCAAATGGGACGAGCAGCCATCTCTCTCTCTCTCTCTCTCTCTCTCTCTCTCTCTCTCTCTCTCTCTCTCTCTCTCTCTCTCTCTCTCTCTCTCTCACGCGCACACACACAGAAGCACGGAAATCCAAGCTCTCTCCCACCCTAAACCCTAAACTCCAAACCCAAGCACACCTAAACCTAAATCCTAAACTCACACACACACATTCCTCACACTCTCTCTCTTCCTCTCTCTCTCACACAGATCACCACACACACACAACTGAATGCACACAAATCAACACACAATTTTCACACACACAATTTTCTCACACACACACACACACAAACACCATCTCTCTCTCTCTCTCCCTCTCTCTCTCTCTCTATCACTCTATGCTCCTCCACACTCTCCCTCTTCCGCCCTCTGCCTGCTCTCGGGTTCTGCGGACTGTCCGCAGGGCCCGCGGGTTTTTGCTTCTTCTTCTTTCTTTTTAAAAAACCCGTCCAGCCTTTAAAAAAAAAAAATTCAAAAAAAAGGACACGTCCGACCCCGCGTCCGGGGGTCGGACGCGTCCGGGTCTGGGCGTCGGACGCGACCATTTTGGCCCGGACCCTCGTGTCTGGTCCCATCAATGCGCAAGCATAGGTTGCTATCTTGGCTTCAAAGAATCAGCAAATAACAATCGACAAAGAAAGCAAATTTTTAAAATAAAATATTAAATAAAGATAAAGACTATTACGTAAACAAGAGTTACCAAGGCATAGACGATATATATAACATACTAGTCACAAAGCAGGCTCCTTAACTACCCACATATCTGGATTCTATAATTGATAATCTTAAACATACAAAAAGCTGAAATACCAAAGACAAAACCATAAGAAACCAAAATAGTTCGGCCTTTTTTCATGATTTTCTTAAACAAGTCCCTTATAGAGCAACGAAATATATATAATTGCTTAATTGGTTTACAAGTGCATAGAAGAAGTGTTTGGTTTGGCAAAGAAACACTTCAAGAGGTAGTTTTCATACCAGCAATAAGCTCCATTCCTAAAAGCAGCAACCAAATGGACTGACAAGAACTTATCATGCAAAAGCTCAACGTCATGAGATCAAAACCATGATTAAGAATCCATGGCTTAATAAAGAGTAAAGTAGGTGGTCATGATCAGTGTAATAAAATTTGTCAAAACTACCTCTTTCCGCCTCTCAGCACGTTCATCACACTTGAAGTTGAATCCAATCATGCTTTTTGAATTGTGCTCCTCCTTAATTTTTGCAGGACTACTAGGCAGAGCTTGCCTACAACAGTCAAGAGAAGCACTTGCAAGCAAAGATAATTTGAAACTAGGTATACACACCAATATGAGAACAAACATTCCTTGGCCAAAGCAACCCTAGTTTTTCAAGAAATAGATTACTTTGTGAGGTCTGTTCACAGCATAGGATTACAGTAAGCACCAACATTGCAGAATTTAATTGTAGTATCTCATATTCAAATACCCATGACTATGCACATGTGGTGGCTAAATTTCAACATTCAACACAGATCCAAAAGATACAGAAATGTGGCTGGCTCAACTTCTGGAACCTCCATCGCTTTTGATTCATTGGAGGATCTGCAGATTCCAACAAGAGATTGTGAAATTCTAAATCAAAGAGCTAACAGACAGCTTCACGATTTTCAACTTGCAACATGTGATTTTTAAGAAAGCTAATTTAGGCTCCTTTCTTGAATCAGTCTAAACAACCCCTGATAAGCTTCAAACCTTAAACCATTGGCAATGGCATAGCTTACATTAGCTTCAAGACTCAAGTTGTTAAATTTTTTAGGGTCTACTCAGTCTTTAAGACTTACTTGATAGCTTCAAGATGGATATCTTTCGCTGAAGATGGTCTTGTAGAGGTCTTGGGCAAGACCTGCCAAAGACATGCATCTGCAAAATGACTGTTTCGAAAGCTAACGAACATCTGTTTCTTTGAAAGAACATACTTCGTAAGCCATACTTCATAAGCTCTAGAACTTCCGGTTAAAGCACCAACAAGAAATCTTTTTAGAGCATCTACAAATTACCTTCTGATTCAATCTTAAGCCTTGTGGTTATTAGAGAAGCTTTTCTTATCTGAAAACCTTTAGGCTTCTAACATAAGCATGTGTGAACCAAGCAAAAGCTTCATTGGTAAGACAAAGTCACTGCAATACCTGGTAGAATGTATCTGACGTGAATCCTTGGAAAAGAGTTATAATGGAAGGATGTCAAAGTTATGCTAAAGAGAAAGCTGTGTACTTAGAAGTTGGTGAATGCAGACCAACCCAACTTAAGGATATGTACTGCTTACGCAAAATGAAACCATATATATAGAACTGTCATTCCTAGATTGGCCAGTCTTTAAGAAAAAAACAATAGGTGATTTTCAAAAAAGGGGCTTCCACGGTCAGCCATAGAATGATTATGACTGTTAAAAAGGCACATCTCCTCAACAGGGCTTCATCTAAAAAATGACACAAAGAAAAGCAACAGAAGGAAATAGTTATACCAGATGATACGCTTGCTACTTGAGTTTTGCCTTCATTATCTCAAAAAGGTTTCTGCCTTTAGCAAGCAAGGTTATTATCATTGAATTGAAGAACAAAACTATTCTATAAAATACTGCTGAAGCTGTGCTCATACTTTTTGTTGTGAGACAAAATGTGGGCGAACAGTCTTTACTCTAAAAGTCCTAGAAATAGAGAGTATGTAAAATGCATGAAGTTATACATGTGATGCTAGTGTGCACCTAATTGCAACACTCAATTTCGTGTAAAGTGCGCTGTAACTGCAAAATAATGGAGGTCACTCAAATGATAAAAACACTCAGCCAAGATCGCCCAAATCGTTCTCAGTGCTCGAAAGTATTTAAAATTTTAATTTATTCCCTCATGTGTGCACAAAGATATCTGTCATGCCATAGTTGTTTGAGAGTTACCGGACAATCAAGTGTGCATAGTGTGTTACAGTCTTTGGTACTTACCAAGTTCTTATATTAGGACATTGTATTAGAATGCCTCAAGTTATCAAACATCTAACAACATTATATTGCACATTTGACTCTGACTGGAAATTTGAGAACTTCAAGGCTTCAAGCAATGCTGCTCAAAATTTTCTTTTTTGAGCTTAAAACCCTTCTTATAAAATATTAAGACAGGGATGTGAATTTGTTCAATGACCAACAAGGGAGTACAATTTTGCAAATGATAAAAATCAAAACCTGAGGCTTCTTTATTGAGAATGTTGGCGAGCAACCATTTCCAGGTTGTTTTGATGACAGTTTGGCAACTTCACCACTTGCTGGTCGATTTCCAAGTGAAGCTCGTTTGTCTGTGGCTAGAGCAAAGGGCTGAGGGACTGTAAAATTGGCTCTAGCTGATCCCAGACATGGTGAACGATGGAGCACACTGCTTGAGGTCAAAGGCAGGGCTTCAGAAGCATCGACATGGATATGCTCACTAGTGCTTCTTTTTCGCTTGGAAATGTCGTCCACATCAGCTTTAGATAACGATTTAGATGGCCCTTTCCCCGTAATCCACTGTGCACCTTTCGCCAACTGTGAAACACTCTGAACAAGTCTTTTACTGGATGCCTTTGACTTAAGTAGCTTAGGCTGTAGAATCGTTTGCCCAGATGTTGTATTCTCCTGCATGTATATTTGACTTAGCCATGACTTGCACAAAGTAGTTCATACCCTCAGAAACCAATTCCTTGCAAACAAAGTAATACGAGTGTTCCAGAGGATAACTTTTATCAAGAGAAAAGATATTCCAATATAATAGCAGCAATACTCTCTCTCTCTCTCTCTCTCTCTCTCTCTCTCTCTCTCTCTCTCTCTCTCTCTCTCTCTCTCTCAAAGGCTACCTTTTGCTGCTCTTCATGGTGCATGTTCTCATTCATCACAAGTTTGTCTCCATTTTCTGCCTGCTCTAAGTCCTGCTTCTGTCCACATATTCCATATTATCAAACTTTTTACTGAAGAATACCTGCTTAAGCATTTGTAACATTTATTATCACAAAAAGGTGAAACACGTATAAATTATAGGTATCCTGATTTCCCAATGGAAAATTACCTGGTTGAACTGATTAACTTCTTCGATCTTTTCTTGCACAAAAGCATATTCTTCCTTGTCAGAAGTCGTATTCACTGCTATTGCAGGGCTAAAACTTTCACATTCCACATTATTCTCATAGGGGAGTTCCAAGGTTTGTTCCATCGAGTTGGCACCTTCGATTGCTACTGTCTCCTCCATTCTCGTTAAGACTTCACAATAATAAAAATTCCTTGGACCTTGAGAGCACAGCAGTCAATGGCACTGCAAACTACAGCTGCATTGCATAATTCCTCAACTATGCTGCATGCACCAAAAGAGTAAAATTCAGCATCAATCTTCATATTGTTTTGTGAGATTGGTAAATATCAAAATCTCACAAATTCAAATTGAGAAGTCTGTAATGTCATTAATTAAAGCTTAGAACATAAATTATGCACAACCCAAAGTTTTAAGAATCCAAAGTATCTTAAGGTTAAAAATTACTGGAAAACATGTTCTCCAATATAAGGATGCATACCATCTGGCTTGCTGAAACTTATCGAAAAGATTTAGAATATAATCAATCTAAAAGATCACATTCAATCGTAATATGATCTAAATCATCACATTCAAAATCAATGTTTTATTTTCAAAAAAAAAATGCACAAACACAAAAGCACTTGAAACATGCATACCTTATTAATCTTTTCAAAGACCTCTATAAAATGCCTAGATTCAGTAATTTTACAACTGTTTCTGCAATACCAAAGATGAACAAAGCTTGTAAGCAACACACCCGACTCCAGTAAAATAATGACAACAAGTTCCCTTTGACAGAGAGTGACAATACTATATCTGAAGGATGTATTCACACATAGAAGTGCAAATAGAATTTCTAAACTCATTCTAATCATTTCCAAGAAAAACAACGATAGTACAAAAGAGCAATTCACACATCCTCAATCCGTCAGATAAATAGCGAAAGGAATACAGAAAACGTCCAACAAACAAGAAGCAAAACGTACAGGTTTAGGTATTTTGAAGAAGCATCT
Organism: Diphasiastrum complanatum; assembly: GCA_029204225.1. NCBI lineage: Eukaryota > Viridiplantae > Streptophyta > Lycopodiopsida > Lycopodiales > Lycopodiaceae > Diphasiastrum > Diphasiastrum complanatum. The sequence continues at coordinate 11,441,733 of CM055092.1, read as the reverse complement.
GAGCTACCAATTCGTTGACCACTATAAGTCCGAATCTGTTGAATTTTGTCGACCATTGAGATATATTTTGTACTTTATATCGATTCCCTAAGATTTACAGCAAGTATGAAGAAAGTTAACCCATTAGAAGTTCCAAGCAAAGAAGAGAATTGGCTTTAGGATATCACAGGGCATTATGGCTCGCTTCCAGCGACAGAAGCTTCGAATATGGGAGAACTAGAGTTAGGGACCAGTCACATTTCAAGGTCGGTCGATATTCAAACGACAATAGCAAAAAGCTCTACTTCTCTCTCTCTCTCTCTGTTCAAAATGAACAGAAGACAGACCTTTATTTGCAGAAGACCATCACTAGACCTTGTGCAGCATAAATTTGTAAGGGCTGGCAAACAGTTAACAGATCTGAGGTCACTAAAGGACAATGACAACAGTCCCATCTAATACTATCTGCATATAACATGATCTGTATGTTTCCTTTGCCAAATGCCTCAGCGAAGACTCGAAATCAGCGGGTGTAGATCTCTAACATCCACAACAGCAAACCTCTAGATATATCCGCCTTTAGCAACGAAGAAGCGCAGTACTGGTTTCCTTTAACATAGCAAAATGGAAAAAGTATTATGGACCGTCCTTGAAGCCCTAAGCACAACTTGTTGTCCATCCTTCCTTGATGATCCTGGTTTCCGACTTGTGCTAAAATGCATCAAGCGAGCGTGAAAGAGAGTGCTAAGGATCTGCTGACATATCTAGCATTGATTCATAAAACAAACGAGACTGATCCAAAAACTCACTCACAGTCGCCGAATACGTACCTGTACGGGCATGATGACTCGTATTCCTATGCAGTACGCGCTCCAGATCCCTCGCTCGCTCGCTCGCAGCTCCCTTTTCTCTCTTCAGTCTTCTCTCTTCTTCGTCTCAACTCTCCAAAACAAAAAGAAAGGCATAAAAATAGTAATGGAATGGAGAAGCTCTCTCCTGTTTCTCCTGTCTTCTCTCCTCTCCCTTCTTCGTCTCTACTTTCTAAATTTCAAAACAAAAAACAGGCATAAAAATAATAAGATGGTGAAGAATGTAGACCATGATACTTTGGAATCTTTTCATCGTGGATCTCCGCATTGGAGCACATCTCAATATTTTAGCTGCCCGGCCATGTTCTTTTTTGGAAACCCCAACTACCAACGTGTTCCTTTCCTATCCTTGGACCTACTCGAATGGAGAGTAAGAGTGCCTTCACATGTAAACTCGTTCACGAATTTGCATCATCACTGTGGTGACAGTGGTGGGCTCACATGCATCTAAGGGTGAAGAACCTATCGTAGCATACCAAGCGATGGTGCTATAGCATATGTTTACCCACCGCTATCATTGCAGTGGTGGCGCTTAATACGTCAATCCCTCGTTCACCCACCAAACATGATGTCAGCACAAGGCGCAAGGGTCGCTATCCCACTATCCCTTGTAACATGTGACAGGTTCTTCCCATCAACCCCTTGGGAGGTGAACCAATATGCATCTTTTGAAGAAATCAGCACTTGGACTCCACGGGACATAGGTTGAGAGGCCACATGATCTCTCCCATGTAACCTACAACATGTTCTTCCCATCAACCCTCTAGGAGGTGAACCGCTATGCATCTTTTGAAAAAATCAACTGGTGGACTCCACGTAGGTTGGGAGGGCATATGGTCTCCGCTAAGGGCATAGCACAATGAAGAAACAATGATGACCTTTGTGATGTCATAATGACATCACTCTACCTCACATTTGTATGACATCACTTAACCTCTCCTCACTTCCAGAGTAATGCATGTTCAGATGACGGGTCTCAAAAGATCCAAGCACATGGAAAAGCAGTGTTTGAGAAAGCCAGCAAAGTATAGGAATGGAATCAACATTTTTCTTGGAAAACCAATTTTGTAGAAAACTTACATGAACTTGGTTGTCAACATCTTGATATCTCCACACATAGTTGTGATAGAGGATCCATTTCTTGCTCTCCCAACTTTCTCCTTTTTTGTCTTCTTGAACCTTCTTTTCCTTTGACAAATGACACTTTTTTTTCATCTCCAAGCAATTTGCCAATGCTAACATGCGCATCTCTCTCTCTCTCTCTCTCTCTCTCTCTCTCTCTCTCTCTCTCTCTCTCTCTCTCTCTCTCTCTCTCTCTCTCTCTCATGCTTGCACATCCCTTGTAGGCTGCTATAGGTTCCCTTCATGCAATTGCTAGCTCCTTTAAGCGGCCTTCATGCACTCGCCTAGCACTATTTGTGCAATTGTACATGCAACTATACATATCTAAGGTTGCATACAGTGGCACTCAATGAATTGGGTTGAGTTGTAAAAATGGCAACCCTTACGCAACTACGCATAGGGTATCGGTGGAGAGGTTGTAGCCTAAAATATGTAGTTGACCCGTATATAGCAAGGGGCATACAAAGGAGGCTACACAATAATTTGTTCCCACACTAATGACGCCTTACATAGCTAATGTAGGGAAGCCATTCCCCCTTCTCCTTTTCTTAAACACATTTGCACAACTTGTGTGTGTGTGTGTGAGAGAGAGAGAGTTTGAGTTAGTTGAGACTTCACCTCCCTCCCCCTCAATTGTCCTACTACGCTAGCATGACCATCATGCACAATAGTACACAATCAAGAGGGGTCTCTCTCTCTCTCTCTCTCTCTCTCTCTCTCTCTCTCTCTCTCTCTCTCTCTCTCTCTCTCTCTCTCTCTCTCTCTCTCTCTCTCTCTCTCTCTCTCTCTCTCTCTCTCTCCATGAATATGAATTTAGTATAAGTGCAACTTTATATCTCTTGAAATTTTGTACCAACAACCTTATTTTAAACATTATTAACAACTTATTCTAATGGTTGCCAAATTGCATATTGCCATTCAAGGCTTGCCAAAAATGGCAACTATATACTAGGCCTTCATACACCATTGCTAGCATGACAAATTTCTAAAATAGGGGAAATTACACATACTATGCAACCATATGACTTTCAGTTGTAATGTATAAAAGTGTTGGCCCACATGTGATATGGTGGGCTTGGATTGGCCTTGCCCACTTAGGTTTATAACTATGTAAGACTAATTTAAGTATGTGTTTGGGTCCAAGATGAATGGACCAATTGTGTCTAGAGACTTCTTATGGGCCAATCATAGAGGAATTATACTTAGTAGATTCAAGACATTGATATCAAAGGCAAATTGTCCTAACATCTTGAGTCACTAGTGAGGTAAGGGAAGAGGGCCAAGCAAACTAGCATCTCGGTTGTCTAAATCCATCCTACAACACTACTTTTTTAAAATTAACAATGTGAACATTTTAATCTTCATTTATAAAGGGCATTTTAACATATGTAATTCATGTTAACAAATGGAACAAGGAAATTGTGCTGCCTTGTCAAATTACCTCCTAAATGAACCAAAGGAAGGCCAACGAATGCCTTTTTTCATAAATTTAAAAAAACAAGGGCATCTCATTATTATAAATAAGACATAATACGGGCCACAACTCCAAAAAAGTGTAACAAAGAATAATTATCGGTGTAATGGACAAATACCATGTTACAATTAGTGAAGTAAAGGGAAACATCAGTCCAACAATCAAAACAGTTTCCTGTTGCCAACGTAACAAATTTCATTGCAAACAACTTGTTAACTTAGAAAGTATCAATCTAAGTTACGAACCAAGTATTAAATTGCTTTAAAGTGATCTTTTCACTTAGTCATACTCTCTTACTAGTAACAATTTTTAAGATATATATTCCATGTTATTTACATGGAACATATATTACATTGCCTACCATAAAACTTTAATATTCGATTTTCTTAGCCTTGTCTACCAAATAGCAAACCGGGGTTTTTTTATATGTATAGATCTGCCAATAAAATACAGACATAGAGAAAACGAGGTATGTCATTTGTCTAAGTTAACATAAGTCAAATGCTAACCTCTTAATCAAGATAAGCATAAGAACAGTAAATCGAGTGGCCCATAGTGTGTTAAGAGAGCAGTGTAGCAGAAAAACATCATAACATCGAAAAACTTCTACAGAAGGGTTTTACAATTCTACTAAACAAGAACAAACCCAATTCTTAGAAGACGAACAACAAAAAGTTATGTACTTGAAAGAGACAAACTAACAGTAAGTACATATATAAATAAAAATCAAAACATAGAGCCACTAGTCATAACGTGACCAATCGCATTTAAAAACAAACAAACCTGTTAATAAAGGAATAACGGAAAAACCACTGCTCGAAAACAAAATAAATCCAAAATAACATATAGAAAAAACAATTGAAGTCAATAAATTACTATAAAATCAAGGCAGAAGGCAGTCAAATACATAAGTATCAAAGAAGTACATACAGAAGGAAGTCAGCAAGCCACGACACACACACCAAGAAAGAACCAGTAACACAAATAGAAGGAGACCAAAACCACTAACACTGGAAAGACAAAACGAGGGAAACAGACACCAAATGAAACCATCCACAAACACATATAAATCAAGCAAGCGAAAAAACAGCACGAGGTACGGACCAAACCACAAAAACCAACAAAAATCAAAATAGAAAAAACTACGACTAAGCAACAACACAAAGCACCTAGTTAAAAGTCGAAAATTAAGTTAAGCAGTTAACCGTCCAGATTACCACCATCAACCAAGTGAAAATTTTATAGTCGACATTACAAAACTGCAGCTTAAACGTTAAAGGACGGTAACAAAGCACCATCATAAGTATTCAAACCGAAACGGTGCATCAACACCATCATAAAAAAGACTAAGAGGCCATCTCAAAGTTGCTAAATCAAATTGTAGAGGAAATCAAAGCAATGTTTTTTATTCCGCAAATTCCATCATAAGCATCGATCCTCAGTAGACAAACAGCTATTTGGGGACTCTTAACATGTCCTTTTTCATGCATCAAGGAGACCATGTCATCGTCTGCTCCTTTTTGGCACTGCAACACATACAATATGAAATTAGTAATATAGTCATCAAAATTAATGTGTGTTTGTGTGTGTGTGTGTGTGTGTGTGTGTGTGTGTGTGTGTGTGTGTGTGTGTGAAGTTTTGGCACTACTTTGCTTTCCAAGGAGGAAATATCTATCATGTTGTAGATTGTTCATGCAACTAATGGATACTTTTTGTTCATGCAACTAATGGATACTTTGAAACTACATGTTTTATCTTCATCCACAAAACACGTTGAAAACTTACAGCTTAAACCTAAAAAAGTTTTCCAAGTGTGGAGGAGTAAAAATACCTCCTATCTTTGCAAAAGCAATTTGTAAAACACTGATGGATATAAAGGTGATGACAACCACTTTATAACACAATTCGAGCTAGCTCTTTGAAGATCAGCTTCCAAGGAGCAAACCCATCTCAAAGCCAAAGGCTCGTGGTTTAAGACGATCGTGACCTCTGGGACCATGTAACATGCCCACATGCAGCTTCCGATTAAAAGCTCAAGCCCCCATTCTCCTACACCCGAGTTCATCCACATGGCCACACGATAGTAGCTAGAATAAAAGCATTTACAAGGGGCTAGTGGGTATGACCTTTTGATTGTGTGAATTCTCATGGGATACAAAATTAGTGCTCACAAAGAATTAACAAAGCCTTACAACAATGGTCTAACATTAAGTATTCTATTCATTCTAAAACAGGTAGGAAAACTAGGTAGAAATCTAAGTAGGAGGAAACTTGATTGCTTAATAAAAAAAATTAGGAGGAAACTTACAAGTATGACCAAAGGCTTAGAAAAATGATAAAAATATTTACTATGGCATAAATCGTCATTGGGTGTCAAACTGACTAATAACTTGTCATATTGACCCTCTAAAATTAGATAGACAAGATGCTTATAAGTAAACCTTGATCCTTCACTGCAAATTGACTACCCACCTTTAGATTCACCTTTGAAAACTAAATAGACAAGCCACTGATAAGTAATCCTTGATTCTTGGCTTTAAAATTGACTATCTACCTTATATTCACCTTCGCAAACTAGACATGCTAATAAGAATTACTCCCTGAACTTTGGCTTTCAAATTGACTACCTACCTTTACTCCTCCCATTGTTAGAGGCCATTTGCAAGTGGCCTCTCCACGTTTCACACAAGGTGCTCCATGGCAGTTTGTGGGGCAAAAAATGATGTCCTGGTGTGCTCACTTATCCAATGAATGGTGGGACCATAGTCCCATACCCACCCATTGAAATTCCTTATTACGCTATCCAAATTCAAATCAAGTCCACCTTTAGAACCTATTAATGTGGGGGTAGGTGTGGATGGGAGTAAGGCAATTTTTGAAATGTACTTACCCCCATGTTGTGTACAACCAATCATATTCACCTTTGAAAGCTAGATAGACACATTAGTCATCAATCTTGGCTTTCAAATTGATTGCATACCTTTCATATTGACCTTTGGAATCAAGATAGACACTCTACTCATAAATACTTATACTTTATGGAAGGTCTTACAAGCTTCCTTTTATTTTTGTAAAAATGTTCTATAAACTTGATTTATTATACTTCAAATATATACTTGATTGATTACATTCAAATATATCTTTCTCATTAAGATATTGCAAGCCTATTTAGAATTTATTTTCAAATTACAAAGGATGTATTTTATACTTAACTTTACAAATTATAATAGCACTTTTGAAATGGAAAATAGGTCAACTTCATATATTTTTGAAAGTGTAGTCACTAGCACCATCATGCACAATATGTACATTTTAAATTTCAAGTAGGCCATCCTAAGAAGGAGCACAAGGCTCTGGGAGCAACTCATGCAGATGACCATGAAAGAAATTCACGTTCTTGCGACTTCAAAGAAATTCACCACGAAAGTGGCTGCTCCTTGAAGGACTTCATCGGCAATGGCTTCTAATAAAATCTCCTCGTTAGTGCACCATGCCCACTTGTCCATGTAGGGGATTACTTCCTCTACCCTTCCTCTATCTGCTGGAATGTGCCTTGGGCCATATGGGAATCCAATGGCTTTTAAGTCTTCAATGGTGTAAGAGACTCCATGTGTAATTTGATTCAGCCTATATTTGAAGGTAGGCTTATATGGGGTGGCAGTCTTGTAGGCATACTCCACTATAGTGGCATATTGGCGAAGTGGCGGGAGGTAGCCTTGGAACCCGCAGATCTTCAGGACGGGCTCCCCAAGCTTCCACCATTTCCTGGCTTCGCATGGATTTGGAACTGGAAGGAGTTCTGGTAGTGCAGGTTTGACCTCCATCAACTCTTCATCTGAGGAATGTGGGGTGAGATCTTCCGATCCCACTGTGAAATCAGGATCAAAGTCTTGAGTAAGTTTGACCTTCTTGGCTGGCCTAGCAGGATCTACTTCACTTTTGCCTTCACCCTTAGTGTCTTTCACCATTGTGGTAAGTTTAAGCCCAAAAAGTGTTTATATTTGACAAAATAGTAAGTTTAGAAGCCAAAAAACAAAAAAAAAATTGCTAATTTTAGCAAGTGAGCTATGAGAACACTTGGATGGCCTCTGTGTATGCTTTAAAATGCTGGAAAATTTCAGCAGCACTTCCTTAGCAAATGTGAAAAAGTTCATTCCCATCTTCTTTTACACCCCCCCCCTCGGCTCTCTCTCTCTCTCTCTCTCTCTCTCTCTCTCTCTCTCTCTCTCTCTCTCTCTCTCTCTCTCTCTCTCTCTCTCTCTCTCTCTCTCTCTCTCTCTCTCTCTCTCTCTCTCTCTCTCTCTCTCTCTCTCTCTAGATTTGGGGAACATAGATGTTAGGTATCTGATTGACTAAAAAAGACATTCTAAGACCAATGGTGATAGTGGTGAACTCACCTGGGGTCATTTACACGTGTGGGAAACTCAAACATGGTTTAAAATGGCCAAAAACCCACTTCAACATGGGAAATCACTTAAACTCAATTGTTGGGAGTTTGGCTAGGGATCTAGGTTCGCCAATTTGACAGTAGATTTAACATGTTAAGAGACACAAAATATCAAGAGGGCAAATCTAAATGTCAAATCCACACGTATGGGGTTTTCTTCTCAGCCAATTTTCAAAAACTGAAGAAAATTTGCCAAAACAAAAAATCTCTAAAATTAGAAAAATATTGAAAACCATCATTTGTCTGGTCTACTGCATATAAATCCAGTCCAGATCTATTTATATCCAGATTGGCAAAGATTAATTTCATACATAGAAGGCTAAAGTAATTGTTTCCCTAGTGATTTTTACCCAAAATACTATTGGAACCCTTGCCGAGTTAACCTTCGCCATTATTATTTTTGATTTCTGATCTATTTGATGTAGCTACTGTGAAATTTGTGAAAGATTTTGTTTCGGTTTGGTACTGAATTGGAGAAATTCTTATTTCAAGAGTGTCAATCACTTGATTAAGATTTTTTTTTTTCAAAATCAAAATTTGATTGATATCAATAAAGTTTTTACAAGTAAGGTCAAGGAATAGGTGAAAAAATCTAGATCCAATCTCATTGTCCATTACCTAATTTTTGTTCTGAAGTAATTTGTAAGAATAACGAATTCAAATTCTAAACCTGAAGTGCAATTACTACAATGTCCTATCGTTTGGTAGCTTTTCCTAGGGTTAGCACCAAAAATCTCATCAAGAACACATAGAATGGATTTTTATGGATCTAATGAATAATGTGCATTAAATACAGGTTCAGAGGTTCCCACACGTGTGGACGGTACGGATTTTGATCCCTACCAATTTATTAATCAAATCCCCTCACCAAAGTTGAGATTCAAACTCACCCTCTCACTTCTCACCCATGACCGAGGAGGTCTCAGAAGGAAGAGAGCAGAAGAAGCTGAGAGCCGAGCATGAGAGCCGAGGAAGTACTAGCTAGGAAGACAGTGAGTTATCTATGTGAGCCTACATGGTGTATCCCAAAGAAGGAATGACCATGTAGGAGCTAGTAATATTTCCTAGGCATTGTAAATAGATGTAGACCCCCCTTAAATTAGTAAGAGTGAGCCACCTTTTGATGGTGACCTTTAGTGGAAGGGCAAATTCCACATGTAATTTCTAATTTGGTGAAATTGCCACTTGGGCTCCACATGGGCAGCCTTCTTGCTTATTTAAGGGCCCCCCCTCTCTTGTGAGGGAGCTTTTTGATGTATTGTCAAGTTCTCTTGAGCTAACAAAGAGGATCCTCCACGAGTTCTTGATGATAGCTAAGCTCCTTGTTCATGGCAATGTTCTTGAGTGAAATTTCTATGAGCATGCTTGATTCCTTTGCATTGTGGATTAACTAGGTTCTTGTTTCTTGTTTCTTGCTTAGTTGTGGATTAGAATTCAGTTCTTGTTTGTGAAATGAGGTAGTAATCAGCATTCAAGTAAACTAGATAGGCTGGTTTGTGATATAATTCTTGCATACTCCCTTACAGCCCAGTTCTTGATTGTTCTTGAGCAATCTAAGCATCAAGAAATGAGTGTTTCTTGATCCTTAGACTGTTAAAATGCTGCTAGGAATCTTGTTTCTTGTTTCTTGAATCTTGTTTCTTGTTCCAGTAGTTAATCTTGTCTTGATTGTTTCTGATTCAGTAGATAATAAGATTGCTCTTTGTTCTAAAACGTTGATCCTCTTGAGCTGTAGATGGTTACATGGCTGGTTATGCATGTAGCTGAGTATCGAAACCATGTCTCCCATTGACAGGCTGGGAAATACATGCTGAAAACTGAGTAACGCTTCGGCTGTAACTATTCTAATAAGAAGAAGTACCATAAAGAACCGTAACTATAGAAGTATAAGAAGAAGCAAAAAACCGTGTTCACATATTCAAGAGATCTGTGAACATTTGGCGCCGTTGCACAGCTCCACATACATTAAATCGCCCAAACCATTCCAATCTGTGCCACACACCCATCGCTCTCCGAAGTTCCACGCCTTCATCACAGAGCACACCATTTTCGTCCTGCCTACCGCGAACCGCACTTCTCAACCGACGCTTCACGCTCATTTTCAAGTTGAGCCACGGTTCAATCTCGAATGGCGCAAGAGCCATCTTTCAAATCTCGATCGATGCGCTACAGTCTGATCTCGGCCTTCAGTTAGATCTCAACCGAGACACTACATCAGATCTCAACCGACGCCATCTTCTTAAATCTCAACCGATGGCCTTCACTTAGATCTCGACCGACGCTTCGCTTCAGATCTCAATCGATGGCCCTCAATCAAATCTTGACCGACGTCTATTCACTCAAATCTCAACTGACGGTCAGTATTAAATCTCAACCGACTCTTCGAGTCAGATCTCGACCGACAACCTCGAGTCAGATCTCGACCGACAACCTCGCGTCAGATCTCGACCGACGACCTCGCGTCAGATCTCGACCAATGCCCTCACCACAGATATCGACCGACAGCTTCGCAACAGATCTCGACCGACGCTTTCGCGTCAGTTCTCAACCGAGGGCTAATCTCAGATCTCAACCGATCCTTTGACCGTCCGGTCCATATTCACCAGCATTACAATCACTAAGACTACTTGTAACAACCGCATTAATCTGTCGAGACCATTCTGCACAGTGGCAACTGTTTTCAACAGTAGGGAATACATTCACCAAAACAACCATTACTTTACTCCTTGCATTCTTGCGACCAAACATATCAAACCATCAAAATCGCAATCCTACGACCGTACGACTACATTCGGCCACCATTGCCCGCCGCAAACCGCAATAAGCCACAATCCCACGGCCCTACGTCTACCCTCGGTCGCCCCTGACCGCATCAGACCGCACTCATATGGCCTACGACCCCTTCCTGACCTCCAACCACCAATCGACCACCCTTTCCCACATTTCGCACAGCAACGTTGACGTCGCACCCAACCGTTGCTACAGCCACAAGCCATTGAGACCGCAACCGACCGCAAAAAAAAAAAAAAAAAAAAAGACCCGCAACGGACCGTTACAACCCATATTGCACTGTAGCAACCGCATTCCAACACCCGTATCCACTGTAACCAGAGTCTAAGTGCATATTTACACAATCTTACGACACTCTACACGTTGTCATGGATCGCCCTTATGATCCGAATTCTACGGAGGACTAACCAGAGAGATGGTTTCCCCATCCATTGAACAGGCTCGATTTAATAGATATTCTTGGATGAAATATCAAGTCCAAGAGCCATCCATGAGCCCATTCGTTAGATGGGAACCTATGCTTATGAAGCTCCATACGAACGACCACAATTTCATGTTGTCGAATCCTCACATGCAAGAGCTCACTTAAATGGAGCTTTCGTAAATAATGTTCCACATACTGAAAAAAGGACCCCAAAGCTCGACTTACCTACGTACGATGGCAACACTGATTCTCAAAGATTTCTTCAAGTTTTTGAGAATGCATGTGATGTCTATGGCGAAACATCACCAGACGCCATGATTCAATTGTTCTCGATGACCATGATCGATCGAGCACGAGAATGTTTTTTAACCTTGATCATGAAGATAAACGTGACTGGTCACTCTTGAAGGAGGCCTTTATCAAATGCTTCAAGCCATTTCGCTTGATAGAAAGTCCTTTTGTCAAATTAAGTAATATCAAAATGAAAAAAGACGAAAAAGTACGTGACTACATTGAACGATTTAAACGATTAAAAAGTCAGGTACAAGAGCAACTTATCGAATCCATGCTCATCATTTGGTTCCTCGTTGGACTCCCACGATCGATAAGACGTGAACTTCGTTCCAATGATGAATATACATCACTGAAACAAGCCATGTCTGATGCCATTCGGGAAGAAGACGAGGGCTTAGATGTTGATGAACCACGAGAACGGAGAGCACATCGTGTTGTCCAAGAAGCTCGCCCAAACGACGACACACGAGAACAGTTATGGAAGACACAGATGGAGTTGCTTAACCAGCAACACCAACAACAGATGGAGAAACTCATGAAAGAGTTTCAGAACACTCTTAAGTCTATCCAAAGCTCAATGTCGGGTCAGTTACCCACTGGCCAAATCCACCATAGACGAGAGAACATGTGGTGCCCTCATTGCCGAGGTGCACACACTGGCAATGAGTGCCCTTCATACCAACCAGTCCCAGATACTTCCTTGATCAAATGTGAAATCTGCGACTTTATGGGCCATACCTCTCTTTATTGCTATTATAACTCGAGAAACCAGTCTCACAACCAATCAGGAGGACATTATCAACCTCCTAGGCAACCATTTGTTTCACAGCACCACCACATGACTTATCAACCATGAAACAACCAGGTTCATATACAAGAGTTGCCCAGACAACCTAGACATGACCCTCAACCACATCTGGCGCTCTTAGGACCACCACCAAGAGGACAACAAGATCTAGGAGCACAAAAACATAGACATCCTCGAGAATCTGCCAAGCACATCGGGTAGAAAACTCCTACGATCAATCATATCACAATGATACAACAATTCCATCATCTAGTCATCACCATTATCAAACCAACAACTCATGTTCATGCAAACAAGCTGAGTATTCCACACCACCAGAAAACCTAGCACAACTAGCCATCCAAGATGGTTACGCTATCGCCACGGGACCCATGAGCAATTGCTGCTTTATTTGTGGCGAAACAGGACATTTCATGGCTGAATGTAAAGTTAAAAACCAATACCATGCGGAATGTCCTGACTGTGTTCGCAAACACCGCTTCAAATACTATTCTTAACAACCTAACAGGATCCTTCCAGCACGTCATATCACATCTAAACTTGTAAGAGTTCTTACTAGAGCACAATGCCAACAACAAGAACAGCAGCAAAACCATGGAAAATCAGCTAATCCACATGGAAGCCATTTGACGTCTTCCACATTACCAAAAGACTACCCGGACCCAAAAGTTGAACAAAGGCATTACAATGAATTTCGAGATGAATTTTTGCAAGAGGAAGAACATACGGAAATTCCATTATCAGCTCATATCCCCGAAAAGGAGCAATCCCTACAGGGACTTGAAGTATTTTCTGACCTCCTGCAAGCTCAACTCATTATGTCGTTCCATAGTGCAATCAAATCCTTCACCGGACTTCAACGCTATATCCATCGTAGTTTTCAGCTGCCTTCTATTCCTGATGAACAGCGAAAACTAGAAGACATTCCCGAAATTCCTCAGATTCCTATGAATCTAATGAATATATGTGTTGCTAAGGGGAATAACATCACATTGCCTTTGTCCTATAAAGATTATCCCGCAGTATCTGCTATCCTCGAAGCGGATCAAGCGTTAATATAATGGCTTTGTCATTGGCAAAGTCATGGGGCTTTCATACCCTCGATCAACCATGATATAAACTTCGCATGACTGATCAACGAGTTACCAACCCTGCTGATCATTTATCAAATATAAAAGTTCGAATAGCAGGTGTCAAGTTTGTTATCGATTGTGTCATCTTAGACCTACCAGAAGATCCTAATACATATAAACTCCTTCTTGGTACACCCTGGCTCCAGATGGCAGGTGTTGTCCAAGATTGGAAGCATAGTAAAATTACCTTTGGCAACCACGAGAAACGAGTCACAGTTGACTCAGTAGGCCATGTCAAGCCAGCCAAGGTATACGATGATTGGTCATCTACAACATATGACAAATCAGATAGTGCCCTGATCCAACCAAAGGGCCATTATACACAATCCACAGACATAATCAATTGGGGTCATGCACTAGCCACTATGGACTGTGCAGATTCCGATCGATGTCGTATCAAAATCGCCGCAGCAGATGTGGATATTATCCCATCTTCTACAGACATTGACACACTCATCATCCCACTTATGATGATTGACTTGATTCCTATAGCTTGGTGCCTAGGAGAACCTAGCGTCTCTACCGCCCATGTTTCGGAAGAAGCTATTCTTTCCACAGATGATGTAGAAATGACGGATGAACATGTACTCTTCTATCTAGATGTCCAACCTCATCCACCAAAATCAATTTCTAAGGAGATCAAGACTCCAGGACCGTTGGCTCATGTCCAACTGACGTCCAAAATACCCAACACACAAGCATACAGGCCCAAATCCAAAGTTTATACATGGGATGTGTATCCAAACGAAGTCTGGGATACAATCAATGACGATATAATAAGTGAGGTAACACCACTGCCCACTCAAAAACCGCAAAAACCTCAGTTACAAAAAATAAAATCATTGATACACAATCAACCGAGCGTCAAAAACAGATGCATGTGAAGCTTAACCAGCCGATAAAGCCCTTGTCTAAGGAGACGGAAATCAAACAATCAGACCAAGCTTCCACGTCCGGTAGTGAATCAACTCAGATGATTCCCAAAGTCCCAGAACATTTTGTGGACCCACCTTTTGATCTTCCATAGAAGTTCAAAGATTTTACACTGGATGACATTGTTATCCAGTTACCATAGCTAGATCGGGAACCTACACCAAGTTCCAATTCCTTTGAAGGACCCGATAAGACAATCCCACTAAACCTTAAAGATCCTGATGAGGAGATAGATCGAATAGTTCATGTTGGTGCACATCTGTCATCAACCCAACTGTCTGATCTAGAGACTTTATTACACAAATACAGAGATGTATTTGCATGGAATTATACCAAAATGAAAGGAATTCCCCTTGAAATAGTAGTACATCAGATTCCTCTAGAAGACAATGCTAAGCCAGTTAGGGCTAAACCTTACCGCAGTAACTCCGTCTATCGTGAGAGGATCGATGAGGATATTAAGAAATTGCTGGATGTTGGCTTCAGTTATGAGGTCCAACATACTAATTGGATATCACCCATTGTGGTTGTACCCAAGAAAAATGACAAGCTTCGTATCTGTGTCGACCTCAAGAACCTTAATGCGGTTACAAAGAAAGACCATTTTCCCTTACCTTTAACGACCCAAATCTTAGAGGAAATGGCAGGAGTTGAAGCTTTTAGCTTCTTAAATGGATTCAACGGTTATTTTCTTGTTCAAATAGCCCCTGAAGATAAACATAAAACAGCCTTTGCCACAGAGAACGGGGTCTATGCTTATAATGTTATGCCTTTTGGCTTATGTAACACCCCTTCAACTTTCCAGAGGTCATGCAACTGGCCTTTCAAGATATGTTACATCGGATCGTGGAGATTTATCTCGATGATCTAGGTGTACATTCTTCCGCTGCTACGCACCTAGACGCCTTAGAGAAAATCTTCATTCGCTGTCGTAGGTTCGGCATCTCACTAAACCCTGATAAATGCCAAATATGGGTCACCCACAGGGTTGTACTCGGGCATATAATATCAAAGGACAGTATTTCTACCGACCCATCAAAAATCAAGGTTATCGTGGACATGCCCCTACCTGCAACAGTGAAGGAAGTATATGTCTTCCTCGGTCATACGAACTATTATTGCATCTTTATAATCGACTATGCCGGCAAGACACATCTCGTTTATTTAGTTGTGGTAGATCCTCGCTGGACCGAAGAACGAATTAAGGCCTTTGAGGAGTTGAAAACAGCCCTCACGATGGCTCCCATACTCCGTTCGCTAGATTACAGGAAAGAGTTATATGTGCATACTGATGCAAGTAAGCATGCCATTGGAGGTCTTCTTGCACAATCGGACGAGTATGGCAAAGACTTTCCCATACGTTTCTTAAGCCGGCAACTCGTGCCTGCTGAAGTAAACTATACAACTACCGAGAGAGAAGCATTAGCGATGGTCTACGCTATACAACAACTAAGACATTATTTATTAGGCCATATCTTTGCTTTCTACATAGACCATCAAGCACTTCTATATATCGTTAATAAGTCATGTAAGATGGGACGAATAGCTCGATGGCTACTGATTTTGGAGGATTTTAATTTCCGTGTAGTCGTTCGAAAAGGGACCCAACTTTTCATGGCAGATCACCTTTCCAGAATACCAAGTGCTGAAAAAGCAACTGCACAAGTCAACGATGATCTTCTTGATGCGTGCCTTTTTTTCAGATCGATGCTACACCCTTATGGGCTGAGGAGATCACTCAGTTTCTCACAACAGGCCGACTAAAAGAAGGCCTAAGTACAACGGAAAAAAGAAATTTTTTAATAAAAGTAGCGCCCTTTCAGATAATTGCAGGACAACTTCACAAAAGGGGCGTTGACGGCATTATTCGACGATGTGCTTATGAATTTGAAATACGACCGATAATATCTCAGGCTCATGAGGGCATTGGGGGTGGCCACTTTTCTGCTGAAGCCACAATGAAGATTATCCTTAGAGTAGGATTGTGGTGGCCATATTTGTTTAAAGACACGTTTGCTATCATAAAAGCGTGTGATGTCTGTCAACGAGCAAAGATAAATACCAAAGCAGACTTCACACCATTGACTCCCATTATAGAAGGCGAAGCCTTCCACAAGTGAGAAATTGACTTTGTTGGAACAATCAGTCCAGCAGCAAAACATACCCAAGCTCAATACATCCTCATAGCCACTGATTACGCCACTAAGTGGGTGGAGGCTCAAGCAACGAATGATGCCAACGCAAAAAACAGTTGCACGTTTTCTTTACAAAAACATTATTACCCGTTTTGGCTGTCTCATAGAGCTTATTAGTGATCGCAACATGCATTTTTTAAATGCTATCATTGATAATCTCCTACGTCATTACCTTGTCGTTCACAGAAAAAGTACATCGTACTATCCTAGGTGTAATGTCCAGGCTGAATCAACTAACAAGACGATCTGTAAAATTTTAACCAAGATAGTTGAAACCAGTCGCTCTGATTGAAAAACAAAACTTTTCTCAGCTATTTGGGCTTACTGCACCACCCCGAAGAAAGCCACTGGGTGGATTACACCTTTCCACTTAGTATGGAGACAACCAATTCCTGGACCAAATGGTCCCGACAGCATACCGCTGGCGCCATGGACCGAATGGTCCCGACGGCAAGAAGCGGTAATGCCCATAGAATTCTTAGTACCTTCGCTAAGAGTTATGGACGCTTTTTCAATAGATCTCTGTGAAAAGGCTTCAATAGAAAAATGAGTCAACACCAGTATCCTCCCTCTGGTGCAGAAGCCAAGAAGCCCACCACAGGATCCACAAACAGTTGCAACTTCCGGAGCTCAACAGGCAGATACCTCAAAGGCTCAGTTGTCGGGCACATGGCAACAACAGAGGCAAGAGAAGCTTCAAGCTAAGAGCACATCACCAGTGGGATTAGTTTCAGATGGTTCCACCTCAGATGCTGGCAGCTCATCCACGACATCACAACAACACTCGTCACCCTCACATGTCATCGACGGGGGTGATGGAGCAACTACATCTACACAACCACCTGATACGGTAGTAACTCAAGCCACAGGTCAAGCAGATGAAGCCACCATTCCACCCACACTGATTACTACGCCAACGCCACCAACCTCACCACTGGCACAAATTTTGGGGGGGGGAGAGGGGGGGGGGGGGGGAGTGGGGATATCCAGTCCCCAGGACACATAAGTGGCTCAGCAACCACAGGCCCAGCAAGTCCACACACTGGACATATCACAATATTTTGATGTTGCGGACCTGATGGAAATAAGCGACGATGAGCCAGAAAAGGTGGAGCAACCAGGAAGAAGTCTGACCCCTCCACTAACCACCACCACCACAATCATTACTAACATCATCCCTCCAACTCCACCTCCACCTCCATCTTCAGCTCTAATACCACATTTATTTTTTGGTTTAGCCTCACCATCCGACACCCCAGATCAGTACCCAACTCTCACTAACCCTGAAAAGCTCACTGAAGCAGCCAAGCGCTCGATGATAGGCCTATCCGAAACGAGCTACCACATGCATTGGTTGGTGAGCCAACATCAAGTGCTCGAGAGCAAGGTCCAACATCAAGACCAAGAGATTGTACGATATCAAAGGCTGGCCAAAGAAAAAGATGAAGAGACAATGGAAACTAGATCTGTGATGGCCGGGAAGAAATCCACTTTGGAAGAGGTCCAGCAACAACTGAAGCACCAGATGGTCCAAATCGATGAAGTACGAGACGGATCATCAGGTGCAATGACAATCGACGCTCCTCTAGTCAAGCCTGAGGACATTCAATTCTAGGCCCCACAGGCCTCAGCCATCCAGATGGAAAAATACGTAAGGCTAATCCAAGAGCGAGAAGCCGAAAAGAGAAATTTTGAAAACATTGTGGCCAAACAAGGGAAGATCATCCTGGAGTCCCAGAAGCAGCTGGAAGACACTACGAAGGCCCTACAGCAAGTCTTGGACAAGGTGAACCAACTATGGGACACGACGTGCAAGGCTCAAAAAGGTGCTCAATCAACAGAGTCGCGGTATGATGATGGGAATGATGGTGCAGGAAATCAAGACGGGCAAACCCCCCCTTCAGACAGTAAGCTCGAGATCGGGTGGCCAGAGAGCCGGTGCTGCTTCCATGACTTTTCCCCAACCCCCTCCCACCTTTAACTCTTCCTCTTACTCTGCATTTAATTTTTCTGAAACATTCATTCCAACTTACCCAATTCTTCCATCTCCCCCCTCTTCATCACCTCCTAGCAAAATAATGGGCCCATCAAAAGGTCCAACTGACACTTACAAAGCCTGACGGGACGAGTTCCTCCAACAACTCCACTCCCCCGGTGCTGCGTATAACTGGTTAATTCCGCCTCTTCCTAAACCTATCACCCCCGCACCCCTCTCTCCAGATCATTCCATCCCTGACCTTTAGAAACTAACACCGACATGGGAGGTGATGACGACTTCTTGGTAGATCAACCAGAAACGAGAAGGTGCTCGCCCAGACCAGACACAAGTGTAGTTGAGCCATCGACAAGCGAGCGAGCTAAAGAGAAAGATACGGGCACCAAGGCCCTAGATGATTATCTGGCAAGGCCATCCCAGCTGCGTAGGACAACTTCCCCTACTAGGCCCAGAGGCAAACTGGTTGACACAAGAGAGTCAGAGAAATTTGAGAGGAAATACTCTCCCAACATGAGGGGAGGCAAAGAAGACATTGATCAAAGTCAATACTCCACCAGGGCCGAGATCATTGCCGCGCTACAACTGCAGCCAGAATGGCGGACTAAAGTCCTGAAAGATAACAGGTGACTTCAAGAATATTTGAAAGCACCGGCATGGAAGCAAGTGGATCCTTTCTACATGTCACTCAAATGCAAAAACCCATGGCCGGTGGAAAAGCCCCGAGTGGAGTTAGTAAACTGGCCAGTCATTCCGGAAATTTTAGAGAAAACCTCCCCAGATGATCTGAAGCTGCAGTTACTCGACTTCGGGCATAAATACAAATCAAGTGCCGATCTTTGCGTGCAGGAAAGTGCTGAGTATTGCAAATCCATGGCCTTCTTGATGCAACAAGATTGTTACTGGGATTAGGCATGGAGCCCATCAAAATCAATCCAAATGGTGCCCTCCAGTCGAAAGAAGACCATGAAATGATGGCCAGGCTATACCACAGAGCGGCCTTCATGTTGTCACGCTATGTGACCATGGTGGAAGATTGGCAGGAAATGGGCTTAGTAGAAAAGATAAGAGAATATCTGGGTCCCCTCAATTTCGGAAGTAAGCTCCGCTTCCAAGTTTTTGAAGCCCTGGGTCAGAAGATGAACGAGCGAAAGCAGACGGCACGACGATGAGGCGAGCATGGTTCACAAGAAGTGCTCAAGAGGGCTGGTATGTAGCGGCAATTGAGAGACTTCCAATTTTGACAAATAAATTTTGCGGATAATAAGCACCTGGTTTTACGGAAGCGAATGAAGATCCATGCTTTTCCAAGTGCCAAGCGGAAGACATCACCGGTGTTGCAGTGGGTCCTGCAGCAGATTAGGGGTGGATAATGTTAGCAGATTCTAAAGAATTCTCAAAGCCAAGATGAAGACACAGATTATCTCTCACCCATGACCGAGGAGGTCTCAGAAGGAAGAGAGCAGAAGAAGCTGAGAGCCGAGGAAGTACTAGCTAGGAAGACAATGAGTTATCTATGTGAGTCTACATGGTGTATCCCAAAGAAGGAATGACCATGTAGGAGCTAGTAATATTTCCTAGGCATTGTAAATAAACGTAGACCCCCCTTAAATTAATAAGAGTGAGCCACCTTTTGATGGTGACCTTTAGTGGAAGGGCAAATTTCACATGTAATTTCTAATTTGGTGGAATTGCCACTTGGGCTCCACATGGGCAACCTTCTTGCTTATTTAAGGGCCCCCCCTCTCTTGTGAGGGAGCTTTTTGATGTATTGTCAAGTTCTCTTGAGCTAACAAAGAGGATCCTCCACGAGTTCTTGATGATAGCTAAGCTCCTTGTTCATGGCAATGTTCTTGAGTGAGATTTCTATGAGCATGCTTGATCTCCTTTGCATTGTGGATTAACTAGGTTCTTGTTTCTTGTTTCTTGCTTAGTTGTGGATTAGAATTTAGTTATTGTTTGTGAAATGAGGTAGTAATCAACATTCAAGTAAACTAGATAGGCTGGTTTGTGGTATAATTCTTGCATACTCCCTTACAGCCCAGTTCTTGATTGTTCTTGAGCAATCTAAGCATCAAGAAATGAGTGTTTCTTGATCCTTAGACTGTTAAAATGCTGCTAGGAATCTTGTTTCTTGTTTCTTGTTTCAGTAGTTAATCTTGTCTTGATTGTTTCTGATTCAGTAGATAATAAGATTGCTCCCTGTTCTAAAACGCTGATCCTCTTGAGTTGTAGATGGTTACATGGATGGTTATGCATGTAGTTGAGTATCAAAACCATGTCTCCCATTGATAGGCTGGAAAATACATGCTGAAAACTGAGTGACGCTTCTGCTGGAACTGTTCTAATAAGAAGAAGTATCATAAAGAACCGTAACTACAGAAGTATAAGAAGAAGCAAAAAACCGTGTTCACAAACTCAAGGAATCCGTGAACAATCATTATTTTTTTTTCAATGTTTTACCAAATGTGTGTATATTATTGTTTTTGCACATCACATATAACACGTGTGTAATGACAATAGGTAGAAAAGTTGCAGCTACCCACATTGATGAGAGTGAAGATTCAGAAACGACGCCTTTGAACGAGCCTGGTATAGTTGAAAAGGGATACAACCAAGCGAGAGTTTTAGATAGCACCTATAGCATCACACATGGAAAGGTAACCATTCTCAATGAATCAAGCTTTCTACTTGGTACTGCACTAAATAAGAAAGAAATTTTGTCAGGAGTGAGCCATGTGGAAGATGTGATTGAAAACTCATGGGTGGGTGAGAATAGATTATACATTGAGGGTGAACTCATGAGATCTGCATCACCTTGCGTTGTGGTCATGATTCCAAATGGGTTGTTCATTAGTAGCATGAAACCTGAGATTCCCAAATGGAACTGAGTATGACCTTGATGATGTAGAGGAATGTTTTTGCAGCTGAGGGAAATCTGATCATCATACACAATTATATGGAGAAGGATGTCATCACGAATCTTTTGAAAAAGCATAACTTCAGCCAATCGGGATATCAGATTATATGGTACATTAATGCACCATTATACTCACTCGCATGGAGGTAAGATAATTTACAATACTCATTGTGTGTTACTAGTCAGAATATCATCATCATTTTTTCAAAACATAGTATCTATGTGTTGATGTATTTTTTTCACGCAGATTTGGACACTTATCTTGGCAGTATTTCATAGGAGTGGGATGCCAGGTGGCTGCTATAACAAGGATTTTTTTTTTTTGAAATAGTAGATCCACTCCTTTAAGTCCATTCACAGACTACATCGAGGATAATGCCAGGAAGGACGAGTGGGTGCAAGATGAGAATGGAGATCCTTGGAGAGGTAAACCTGTGTACTAAATGAAGTGTACAATTTCAAGTCTCAAATTACATTAGCTTGTACTTGTGTTGGTTGTTGTATAGGTGGCACCCAATGTGGCAATGCTCTTATGTCATACATAGTGCAACTATTCAGCCATGCGGACGATGTGATAGTTGACTTCTTAGCTAGGACTGGTGTGTTGTTGCACTCTGCCTCGTCTCTAGGTAGACATGTAGTGGGATTAGAGGCACAGACTCCCTTGTACGATGTTGTATTGGTCCCACAATTCGAAAGACACTAAGTTAGTTAAATTTGTTTTCGTGCTAAATGATAGAAAATGCAAAATGAAATTCCAGTAAAATTCTGGTGACAAACTGATGGGAGTCTCTCGAACAATTCATGAATTTTTTCACAAAACTGTTCCGATCACAAATAATTTCTACTCGAGAAGAATTTGCAAAAAGATCAATCAAGCTCTGTAACGAAACGAGAAGAATCTAAGAAAAGATCAATCAGGCTTTATAACGAAACAAAACGAAACTAGACGAAACAAAGCAAAGTGAAACGAAACTTGAATGAGCTCTGAAATTGATTTATGCTGAAAGCCAAGTGATCGCGAAGCGAAACAAAACGAAACACGAAGCGAAAACATTTGCGAACAAAATCTATTCGTGTGGAATTCAGATATGATTCCTGGTCACTGCCGGCTATATCATTCCTCCTCTAGAATGTAGACAGACATTGCTGATCTACGTTATAGATTAATATAGCATTCAACAAAATTAAACCACTGTGCGAAATTGAATAAACAAGTAAATGAGATACACGAATAATAGTAGACAAATATTCAATCGAGATCATACAATCATTCAGAATAATATGCGCATAATAGCTACAATATTATCTATTGATCTTCTGATTTCAAGCACTGTTGTGTGACAGATCTACACAGTGCATTGGCGTGAGAGAAATACAATTGTCCCACGAGTAGTGTCTCACTTACTAGCGGACTTCTGGATATCTGCTGATCCTCTTACAAAATTGTCTCACTCATAGGCGGGCATGTATTCTGTATATTTTTGTCTTACTGTTTTATGCATCAAGCAAAAAGTATATAGTTCACAAACTTTTTTGTGTCGCATCGTGTAACTTCTCTGATCGAACAGATTAAATATCTATAACTAATTACGGATTACAAGAGTGGCGGATTAGCTATGTCCTAGAGTACTTCTGCTGATGTCATGATATTAGATCAAATATTTGTATCTCATGGTACTTGGTTAATCTTCTTGGTCCTTTGTGGAGCACGAATGATTTTGTGTTGCGAAACAATTTCGTGTCGTGTGTCGCGAAATTGTTCGTGAACATTTTTGCTTCGTGTGTCTTCTGTGTCAAAATTAGGGTGGGAATCTAGCAAAGCTTTGGCAATTGAAATGTTTTGTTTCTTTAGCTCCCTCTCAAAGCATGATAGCTTGATGACTCCAAGACTGCTCCTCTGTTTCTCGAACAGACCTTTGTCTAAGGCCTTTTTGAAAATGTCAGCAACCATCTCCTTTGTTCCAATGAAAGCTGCAATATCTTTTTCTCGATTAGATCCCTTATCAAGTGGGACTTGACTGCAATGTGTTTCGTCCTTGAGTGAAACACAGGGTCTTTTGTCAGATGTATTGCAAATGTGTTGTCCATCTATAAAACTAGAGGTTCATTTCTTGTTTCACTTAGTTCGTCAAGAAATTGTTCGAGCCAAATGATTTCTTTGGCCATCTTTGCTGCTGCTACATACTCTGCTTCGCAGGATGATTGAGCCACAATGGTCCACTTCTTGCTGACCCAGAGAATTGCTGCTCCTGACGCGATGATGCGTCCTCCTAAGACACTTTTGCAATCATCCTTGAGAGATGCCCACCTAGCATCATTGTAGGAAAGCATCTGGAACCCTACATCACGAGAATAACACAATCCAGAATTCTTCGTTAATTGAAGGTATTGCAAAATTCGTTTCGCAATCTTCCAATGAGTTGAGCATGAATTCATATAGAATTGGCTTATCCTGAACATGACATAAGCAATGTCAAGACATCTTCTTCAGTTTTTGAACAGTCTTCATTCGTCAATACTGTTCTTGCAAGCATTGGAGTATTTGCTCCTTTGCAACTCAGCATCCGAAATCTGCTAAGATCTTCTAGATATATCTAGACTGATGAAGGTACAATTTACCTCCCTCATAGTCCCTGTCAATCTGTATACTCACTTGTATTTTATAGTCTTTGGCTTATCTGGTAATAGCTGCAACGTCCATACTTTATTCTTCCTCATGGATTCCATCTCCTCATTCATGGCTTGGATCCATTTGTCCTTTTCTGGACATTCAATTGCTTCCTCGAATGTTTGTGGTTCTCCACTAAATCCACAAAACTCTTTTGATGTAGAAGCTGAGCTGCCCGACATAAATCTTGCTGGTGCTCTTCATTCTCTTGTCGATCTTCTAGGAGATCCTCCTAGAACTGCAATACTCTTGTCTTTATTTGCTCTGCTAGGTCCGGATTATTTCTATTTATATGTATTGTAGCAATAAGCTGGTTTGCGGATCTTTCTTCGTCTGATTCATCATTTGAATGAGGTGCGACTCAAACATCTTCGTCTGAGTGTTCGTCCTCTTCTCTCTTTGTCACAGTTGGTAGATCATAGTACTGTCTTCAAAGGACTTCATAATTGATAGGATCATCGTTGGCCATTATTTTGCTCTCATCAAATTTGACATCTCTGATTGTCTTCACTGTGTTTGTCTCCGACATATAGACTCTGTAGTATGACGAATTATTCTCATATCCTACAAGATATTCTTGTTCTGCTTTCTCATCAAGCTTCTTTCGAAGCTTGTCAGGAACATGTGCATATGCTGCATAGCCAAAGATTTGAATGTGAGTCAAATTGGGTTTTCTACCCCACTATAACTCATTTGATGCTGTGTGAGGAACACCAGATTTTCCTATTTTATTCAGAATGTAAGCAACTGTGGCTATTGCTTAAGCCCACAACACTCTTGGAGCCTTCAAATAGGCCATCATACATCTAGCAGCTTCTATTAAAGTCTTGTTCTTTCTTTCCACAACACCGTCGTGCTGCGGTGTGTAATATGCAGCTCTTTTGTGAATGATTCCACAATCATTGCAGAAGTCAGTGAATCGATTTGAGATGTATTCTCCACCTCGGTCTGTTCTGATCTGCTTCACCTTACTTCCTATGCATCTTCTGCCCAATTCACATACTCTATGAATTTGTCAAATGCTTTTGATTTATTGTGAATAAAGTAGACTCTGACAAACTTACTGTAATCATCAATAAAGGTAATATAATATTTCGAGCCTCCTACTGAGATCACATTGAAAGGTCCACAGGTGTCAGAATGCACTAACTCCAGAATCTTGGTCGTTCTCATTAGAGGAAATTCTAATGTCAAGAGGGCCCTTTAAAAAGATGCTTTTTATTTATTTTTAATTTTTTAAGCTTTCTTTAGACCAATAGGAAAAGCACATGTGTACTTTTACGTTACATAGAAATCTGCCCAAAAATTTTGGCCAATTTTTTTTGAAATGCATACTAAAAATAAAAACGAAAAAAAAATTGCTTATGTCTTGATAGAAGATAAAGGAGGGGGGGGGGGGGGGAAGAGATTTTGAAATGCATATTCAAGATAAAGAAGAAAAAAAAATTTGATTGATTATGTTTTGATAGAAGAGAAAAGGGGGGAGGGGGGGGGGGGGGGGGGGGGGAGATCGAGATCGTTCAAAAGAGAGAGAGGGGGTCGTACCCTCTTCGAGACGCAGACCCATTTGGGACACACGGGCCCACAGTTTTTGTCCACCTAGCCCGCCTAGCCAGGTGGCCTCTCCCTTCACACACACTTGTCCAAGGGGGACAATTGTGGGCACAAGCATGCCCCCACCCGCTCTGCGTTTCCAAGGGGGGAATAGGTGGAGCGGGTGGTCGTGCAGCCCGGGCTCCGATGCGCGCAAGAGAGAGAGAGAGAGAGAGAGAGAGATGGGTAGCCCGGGCCCCGATGCAAGCCTGCCATTACTATATCTCCAGCCCTCCTCCCTTGACATCCTCCTCCTCCCCTTTCGTCGTTCCTCCTTATCACGTCTGCGTGCTAGTGAGAAGATGCCCACTGTCTCCAGCTAGTCACCCACTAGTCCCCAGGATCCCAACATTACGTCCCTGACCTGCGCAGTCACCGGATACCACATTATTTTTCTATTAATCTGAAATTCAGCCACCAATATCGAATAATTTCTTTCGCTGAAATATACCAGGATCATGCATTAGCCTGTAGAGGAAATAAGAATTTATGTATTAAATTTAATATTATATGTCATTCCTTAGCACTTGAGGTCCACTTGGAGTCCACATATATATCACCGGGGCACGACTCTCTCTCTCTCTCTCTCTCTCTCTCTCTCTCTCTCTCTCTCTCCCATTTTCTCTTCTATCCAGACATAAGCAAAAAAAAAAAATTCTCCCCCCACCTTTCACTTTTATCAAGAATTAAGCATTAATTTCTTTTCTTCCCCCCTCCTCTTTTATCTTTTACCAAGGTGTAATTATTAACTTTTTTTTTTCAATATCTAAGATATTCAGCTCAAAAAAATTCCCCCCCTTGGATTCACTCTTTTTTTGGGCTATTATGGTTTATTTATTTTTGACTTTGTTATACTTGACTGCCCGAGTTGAAACTTGGGCAGCATACGTGACAATCCTTATAGGGCCCTTTTTTAACTTAGTCTACTCTAATGTAGGAGTCCTTGACAAAAGGAGTACGTGACATCTTACCCTTCAAACATGCATCACAAGTCATCGAACTGGTTGCATTTGAGGTGCTCACCCTTGTGATTGCTCCATGATGGCTTGCTTGATATAATGCCATTGAATACATATGGAATAGTCTCCTGTGCCATAGAGTATCTGGCGAATCATCATGAGTCTGATGCACTTGATCTGTAGGTAGGCGTACGTTCAAGTGATACAGGTTGCCTTTTCTTCTACCTTGAGTGATCAATTTATTGGTACTTGCATCAACAACGTTGCATGCTTCATCTGAGAACGTTACACGCATCCCTGCATCAGCTATTCTTGCCACTGATAGCAACTCATGCTGCAATGTATGCACGAACAGAACATCTCCGAGTCGTCTATCTCTGCCGTTTGTGTTAAGCCATAGTGAACCAATACCATTCACTTGATGCTTTGATCCATCTCCAAGAACAATAAATTTTAAAAGATATGCACTTCAGAAATCAGACATGATTCTTCTTGATGTAATGAAGTGTGAGGTAGCTCCTAAATCAAGGATTACCTCCTATGAGTCAGGTGTTGATACTGCACACATATCTGCACAGATATAGGTGGTCAAATTTTCATGATTCAATCTTTCTTCACCCATCTTTGAGCTCTCTGGCTCCTCAACATAAGACGAACTATTGTTGTTCTCCTGTCTGCTTTGATCTAATTTGTTTCTTGGGTTCTGGCGGTAGTCCATGGCTGCATGACCCTTCTTATGACAGTGGCGACAGTATGTCCTTCACGTTTGCATCTCACGCATGTCTTCTTGTCTACACTCTGCTGTTTCGACCTTCCTTTGTTTTTCGCCTTTGCTAGTTCCTTCAGCTTGTTGATCTCGATCCTGCTTTCGATCTGACTCCCTCTTAGGCTTGAATTGTTTCTTTGTCTTTTCTTTGTTGTTGTAGAGACCTTGGTCAGAAGCATCCTTGTGATCAAGGTGCTCTCGAGCCTCAACTTCTTCTTGAATCTCGACAATTGCCTTTTCGAGTGTCATTGTAGGATCTTTTGCTAGCAGCGTTCCTGGTTGTCTAGAAGGATCTTGGTAAGGCTCTCAACAGATAAGTGAGCTGCTTCTCTGTTGATACTGCATTTTCTACACCAGAATTGTGTAGTGAAAAAAATAGATCCTTCATCTTCCTAATAAAGGAAGTGAGGTCTTTACCATCCCACTACAGGTTTGTCAGCTGATCTTTGAGCAGTATTATCTGACTGCGTGATTTCGTCTGAAATCTTGTGAGTAGAGTATTCCACATCTCTTTTGCTTTAGAGAGTGTAGCCAAGTCAAGAGTCAGGCTATCCTCGATGAATGATGATAACATGACTATTGCCTTGTCATTCTTCTCCCTCCATTCGCGTAGCTCCTTGCATGTAGTTGTAGGCATCTCCTCGGTGCCATTTACCCAGGGAAATAATCCTTCTCCCTTTAGTATCAGCGAGGTCTTAGCCTTCTATGCTAGGAAGTTAGATCCTGATGAATCGAGGACTGTACAAATCTTGGATTGTATGCTGCTTATTGAAGCCATTGTTGTGAATTGTGTTCTCACTTGTTAATGGTTCTTTTGTTTGAATGCTTAGCCTCCTGGATCTGATAGCTTTTCGGCTATGTCAGACTATGATAGGCTCTGATACCACTGATAGAAAATGCAACATGAAATTCCAGTAAAATTTTGGTGACAAACTGATGGGAGTCTCTCGAATGATTCGCAAAATTTTTTTCGAAACTGTTTTGATCACGAATAAATTCTACTCGAGAAGAATTCTCAAAAAGATCAATCGAGCTCTGTAACGAAACGAGAAGAATCCCTGAAAAGATTAATCAGGCTCTGTAATGAAACGAAACGAAACTACACGAAATGAAACGAAGCGAAGCGAAACGAAACTTGAATTAGCTCTGAAATTGATTAATACTGAAAGCCAAGTGATCGTAAAATGAAACGAAACGAAACATGAAGCAAAAACATTCGCGAACAAAATCAGTTCGTGTGGAATTCAGATATGATTGCTGGTTTGCTAGCTATATCATTTCTAAAATTCTCCAG
>CM055092.1:11220569-11408069 GCA_029204225.1 Diphasiastrum complanatum | reverse complement strand
AGAGAATCAAATAAATGCTATAGAGTTAATGGGGTGCTTCATCTCCTAAACCAAAAATTTCAGTAGATATTTAGATCATGGAGTCACTTTAAGTATGGATATTGGAGTAACTACTAGACAACTTATTTTTCCATTCTATCAAAAAGAGAAAGGTATATATATGTGTACCTCTTGATAACAGGAGGATGTTGGGCTTAGAATGTGTCGAAGAGATGAATATTATAAATGGACAGACAATTTTGCTTGTGAACTACAATGATGCGCTTATGTACTGTGATCTTCTGATGATATCTACATGCGAGTACTGTTTGGAAAGCAGATTGTATCATATACATTCCTGCCTAACACTTGATCTTCCACGTACAAGATCAGTGCAAGTTTTTTTAAAATAACAAACAACTAAAGAAAAGGAGTATTAATCAGATTGACCCGTGATCATTCACATGAAACGCAGATATCCAAAAACAATTCAAAACAAAAGTTATATGCACAAAACAGTTTCCACTTGCTATAAACCAAATCATCGTATCAGAAGGAACAAAAGTCGTCATCACAGTAAGATTTGCATAGACTCACTCTGAATTCTTAATTCTCAAAACCCTAAAGTAACTCTAAAAGCTTCTAAAAATTGATTGACAGTCTGATGAGGAACACCCACTTTCATAGTGACCAGGTCAAACTTTAGAATACCGCAAAATCATGTAGCAAAATCCCAACCTTGGTGATGATTTTGCAGGATCTTTTGTGCTTTGTTTGGTACCTGATTCTGACAAACTAAACAAAATCAAAGATGGAGAGCAAAAGCCAGGATTCCATGTCAGCTATCTGGTCTTGGAAATGTGTAGCTCGAATAGACTGATTTATGTAAATCAGCATTCTCCACAGCTTCTCTTAAAAGACCTAGCCTTTCCACTCCCACCGATTCCTCATCTTCAATGCCAAACACTTGGAGAGGAGTTGCAATGTGATCAATGGGAATTGAGCCCCACGATTGTTGTCTGGTTAGCGTTGTACGCTCTGACTGGATCCAATGCAAGGCTAAAGCATCCGCTATGGGTCTAATTACCAATATTCCTTCTCCCACTGAAACACACATCAACAAAGATAAAAATGCCAAGAATCCCACAACCTCAAACATAACCTCTCTGGGCCGGGAAAGTGCTGACAATCCAAGAAAGACGACATGCATGGGCAGAAATAACACCACAATCAGAACCAAGCAGTACATGCGAATCTGCAACTTCCTGTTGATCAATATCAGCATCACTCGCCAGCCTAGGAAAAGGAAGGAGACAATGTATAGAAGTGCAAAAAACCCCAGAACCAGTGTGCTGAAAAGTGGGAACGTGCATACTGCAATATGGGTGCTACCTCTCTCCACAGACTCGAAGGCCCTTGTGAAGTAGGGTGGTAAGCCTTCATATCCATCATTTCCCTTGTTGTCAGTGGACTCGAGGAATGGCATCATGATGATGACTAGAAGCTGCAAAAAAAACGTAGGCAAAGTGCATCCCAGAAACAACGAAATCTTTTTGCAACGCCATCTCTTTTGCGGACTGAAAGGCGCTCCATGAAGGGGTCCGAAGATCAGGAATGCAGCTGTGAGGAAGAAAGCAGGCTCGGCTATGCCAAGCGAAAGAATCAAATATAGCTTGCAAAAGATGGCCTGCCAATGGAAACTCAGAGAATGTAGGAGCCAGCCATGTTTCTTCAATAAAGGCAGACGAAGAATCTCCAGAACGCTCCATAGAGTGGCACAAGCGATGAGAACCATCCGTAAGAGCCATGGTGAGTTGAACTCACGAAGGGCGAGCGCGTTCTTTATGTCATGGACCTTGGATCGGAAATGCAGAACATAGATTGCACAGAGGACTCCTAAACCAGAGAGCAATATAGTAAGCACTAATGTTGCCAGCCCAAAAACGTCCACTGCCGAGCTCGTCAGGGGCATCACCCAAATTGCTGCAGACACTACGCATGCTCTCTTCCAGCATGGAGCCAACTAAATATCCACTCGACTTGTCAGCACATCTTATTGCTTGTTCAACTAAACCTGTAACTGAGCGAAAACTAGTTGATTGATAGCAGCGTCTTGTTCTGTGATCTGTGGTGCTTTCGTTCCTCAAAATTGCTAGAAAGAATATATGATGAGCAAATACAATCCGATCATCACTCCACGTGCGGAAACCGATCCCGGAAACCTACTACCACACACATATGCTTTGTGTTTTGAGCAACGTTAAGTTCGGATCATACAGATGTACGAACGTACAGCCTTGAACGTCTAATGGATCCGAACAAAGAATGATAAGATCTTGCCTGCCCGCAACAGTACTTCCCGAGCATGAGTACGTTTGCCACTCCAGCCAACCCAATACTAAAAAGACAAATTTTCACTGACTTGATATTCTTCAACCCATTTCCAATGAATAACAACGCAAACAGCCACAACAATCAAACAGATTGAAGCTTGGTTGGAGCGAAATTCTGATAAGGAGTCTGCAGAACAACTTACCGGGAGCCCACAAATACACACGATGCTAGCGAAGGTACAACAGAAAGATCAGCAGAAAGAAATGAGGTTGAGATATATAGCGGGGTGGACAGAAACTGGAAGAGAGATACTAACAACTAGTACAGAAAGACTTGGAAGAGCAAGCTGGATTTTGCAGCATGCAATGGAAGATGGCCAGGTACAATTCCCTGGGAGATCTGCGCAGTCCCAATTGTGAAGGTAATTGCAACAAATAAACACGATCCCGGAGAAGGAGGCGGCGAAGAGTAAGATCAACAGGAATGGATGAGGTTGAGGTATGTAGCCAATGGCAGAAAGACTAGCAGACGATACAGAAAGCCTTAAATTGAAGCTTCAATTTCTGGGAAGATCTTGGCAGTCCAGTGGCACTTGTGAGGCAATTGCAGCAGCAACAAGAGGATTAAAGCAATAATGCGAAGGTGGGTTTGGATTGTGACACCAGTCTTCTTCGATCAGCGATGGTTGCAGCAGCCAGCAGCAGAAGAAGCATCACCAACAGCGATGGAGGATCTACCAACAGCCACGGAAGGAAAAGATCAGAAACGCAGAAGCAATAATAATACGAGCTGGGCGTCTCCATGCCCAGGCCTAACGGCGCGACACACATTACGCCATTACACCGCCCGATTCTCGCCACGTGACATCGTGCCACTTGGATTCTTATCACCGACTGGATTGTGATGACGTGGCGAGATTGACTGTGGAGGGGGAAATCCAACGGTGGTGATTGTCTCATCATTCAGTGCGGGTAAGATACGAGTCCGGCGATATCTGCTTGCCTATTCTTGCAGCAACGACGACAACGCAAAAAAAAAATTAATTAATTTCTTAAATAAACTAATTAATTAATTAATTAAGTAATTAATTGATTAATTCCCCCCCAAAAAAAAGAAATGACAGCGCGATCCACCAACTGACGCTGAGCTTTACCAGCCTGGACTCAAGCAAAGCGCCATCTTCTTCTAAGGGGCCTTAGCCACACGACGCATCCCAAGCGCCACCGCACGGATCTCGGCCACGTGTCCTAAACTGGCAAAAGAAACAAATTCAATAATTGATCTAATACGTGGCAAATTCTGGACGCTGGTGATGATATCCAACGGTGGTGCGACCAGATCACGTCGTGCAGGTTTCCTTTGCTATCATTATTTTTATTATTTTTATTTATTTATTTTCCCAAATGACAAAAACGCTTTTTTGACAGCCTAGCTTCGCTGGCATGCCCTCGCCTATGACTCATCACATGCCCATCCATCCATCCATCCATCCACCCACCCACCCATCCCCATGCCTCTTCAAAGCACGGAAGTGTTGACGCTCGACCACTTAGATCCTTGCCACGCGTCAGTGCTGCCACAAGGAGAATTTCCAGTCGTCAATAGACTAGATTGGACACATCCAACGGTGGCAGGCTCAATCATCTGGAATGCTTCTAAGCGATGGCGATAGGAAAAGAGAACCGACAAGACATAGTTTGCCTGCGGCCGCCGTTGCCGCGGAGGGGCGGCGTTGGTGCTTAATGGCAGCATAGAACTTTACGCCGCACCAATAAAAAATTGCCACGTGCTATACCTTATCACTTTGGACGCTTATCAATGGCCAGCTAAAACAGGTGGCAGTATCTGAACGCTGGTGATCGAATCCAACGGTTAAGGGTTTTAATGCAGGCGTGACAGTAAGATTCATGGCGGCCCTCCGTTGAGGTCGAGACAGTCTGGGATGACGGAGGCGGTTGACAGGCTGGCAACAGCCAACTCTCCACGTCGGATTTCTGTCTCTTACCTCTCAAACAAGGAAAATAACTCATTAAAGCGCTAGTTGAAGGGAGTTACCCTTCATTTTGAAAAACCGATATAAATATAATATCTGTCAATGAAGATACCCTGGTCATGTTGCAAGCGTGCTTCTCTCCTGCCAGCCACTTCAATGTATTAAACACGTGAAATGAGAGTCAGAAGTGCCCTTCAAGTTGATAGTTTTGAAAGGCCCTGCGAGCCAGCCCCTCGAATCTCTCTGTCTGTCGAAATTAAAGGCACCGTTCAGAGCTGACGGGCCCGGTCACCGGGGTAACGAAGCGGCCACTGATCACGCTCTTTCTTTTATGAAGATCTCATATTTCCCCCAATTGGGCTCGTTCAAGCTTCAAAACCCAATTTCCCCCTTTTTTTTCCTTTTTAGACTTCCCACATGAGATACATTTACATAGCACCAATCTCCACTCAATTGTGCACAAGGCCCTCAATTTGATCCCAAGGATCACTTGGAGGTTGCCCATTTACATGAGATACAAGAGCGCTAATCTCCATGAGATACATTTACATAGCACTAATCTCCACTCAATTGGGCACATTAGTGCTAATCTCCATGAGATACATTTACATAGCACCAATCTTCACTCAATTGGGCACAATCTCACTTACAAGGCACCAATGTCATTTACATAGCACCAATCTCCACTCAACTGGGCACAATCTCACTTACAAGGTCCTCAATTTGATCCCAAGGATGACTTGGAGGTTGCCCAATTACATGAGATACAATAGCTTCGAATCTCCATGAGATACATTTACATAGCACCAATCTCCACTCAATTGTGCACAATCTCACTTACAAGGCCCTCAATTTGATCTCAAGGATCACTTGGAGGTTGCCCATTTTTCTTACCTTAACTTTCATTCCCATAATGAGTTTTATTGTCACAAACCTAGAAATTGTAAAAAAAATGAGAAGTATTGAATTTAGATATCAAGAGCCAACAAAATAGGGACATTTTACAACTAGAATACTCTTTTGCTTAAAACTGTGATTTTCTCAAATTGTACTAATGTCATTTTTGAGGTTGAACTTGAAACTGTAAATACGTCTTACAAGACTATTGAATAGTAACTCCAATTCTCATAGTATCTATGTTCAATGTTTCATTAAAAAAAATGGAGGGATCTTTAAAGTATGCTCATATCTAAGTAGTCTGTGTATGACATCATTGAATTTTAGAACGAGCTATTATAACATGCTCCTATTAAAAATACTCTTTTGCGCTAGTATCATTACATTTTACAAAAGTCTTTTGCTAACCTCCTCCTTTTTTATTACCTATTTTTTAGGTGTTAACCTAGGCAGCCATGTTTTTGAAAACAAACAAAAATTTAGTGAATTTTTTCGAAATCTAAAGAATATGCCAAATGGTTTTCGTTTGTGCTAGATATTACCTATTTCATATGTAACATTGTTCAAGCCATCATGTGACCAAAAAAGAGGATAGAATGGCCATAATGGTGTGTTTCACAAAGAAGACATGCTAAAAAAAGTGTGCAAGTAAATAATTGGAGATTGTAGACTCTACTAAGTTATTGCATGCCAAATATTACATTATAGCCTACAACAATAATAATTTTTTGCCCCATAAAATGTTAGTTCTCTTTAAATAAGCCACTTGTTCAATTTAATATGCACCTACATTGAAAACCCACACACCAAACTTCAAGAACCTTTTTTTGGATTAATCATTTGGGATTTTGTCTTATAAAATAAAAAAACTTAAAACAAACAACATTTGCTAAAGAGAAAGGAATAGTGATTGAGGGAACAAAGGAGGTGGAGAGAAGTGACATTCTTTTATGTAAAAGATTTGCTGATCGAGATCGCACGATTGGGTGTGAGCGGAGGGCAAACACTCTGGTGAGTGTTTTGCTAGTGATATATTGGAGGGAACACTAATGGCGAGGACTTCATAGTGTGCTCTTTTGGGAGTACAGGTTGGGATTACAGCAAGGGGTCATCATTGGCATTGGCATCGATGGGGAGGCATCTACCATCATGGGCGTGGATACGATACCTACTATAGCTTTCATGCATTTGGTTGTATTTGTAGAAGTCTAGGCTTGGTATAGGTGTTGGAATTTGTATGGTTCGGATCCACAAGTGGAGATCAGGAAGCCTAGAGGGCATCACTCAAAGCCATATACCTCAGTACGATCAGAGAGACATTAGTCTCAGGATCCCATGAGTAGTGACTCAGTACTGTCGCCAATGAAAGAGGGACCAGAGGACGAACACAAAAATGAAGATTTTCGCGCAAGATTGTCAAATGCAAATGGGTTTTCAAGCTCAAATACGGACAAGATGGGAATGTCACGAAATACAAGGCAAGACTGGTAGAGAAGGGATTTTCTCAGAGATACGGCATTGACTACTCTGAAACCTTCTCTCCTGTCGTCAAACATTTGTTCCTATGTTTGTTGTTTGAATATGCAACAACTTATGACCCTAGGATCCACATTGTGGCAAGAAGACAGCCTTCTTGAATGGCGAATTAGATGAAGAGGTCTGTATGGATCAACCCCCAGGATATGTCTCAAATTCACTTCCTGACTATGCATGCAGAATGCATAGAAGCATCTATGGTCTGAAACAATCGACCCAACAATGGTACAAGAAGAAAGATCAAGCCCTGAAATTGTTAGGATTCAAGCCTCTGTTGGCTGAATTCAATGTATATGTCAGAGTTACAGATGGGCAGATCATCATTGTGGCTGTATATGTGGACGACACCCTAATACTCTATAGGAGTGAGTAGCTGATCGCTGAAGTGAAGACAAACATCTCCAAACATTTCGAGATCGTGGATCTAGGAGAAGCCAGGTGTTACCTAGGCTTACAAATTGAAAGGGACCATGAGGGAGGTAAGTTATACTTTCACCAATCCAGATACACCCAGAAGATCCTGCAGGACTTTGGGATGCTGAACTGCAAAGGAGCGAATACTCCAATGCTCGTAGGGATGGTGCTGACAAATGATGATTGTCCGAAGACTGAGGAAGAGAGAGAACATATGCAGCTCACACCTTATAGGAAGCTGATAGGATCACTGATGTACCTTGCTGACAACACACATCCTGATATTGCTTATGCAGTATTCAGGATGAACCAATTCTGCACGAATCTAGGCTCAACACATTAGAAGATTGCAAAACGAATTTTGCAATATCTTCAATTAACGAGAGATTATGGCTTGTGCTATTGTCGTGATGCAGGTTTCAGGATACTTTCCTACAACAATGCTAGTTGGGCATCTCTCAAGGATGATTGTAAAAGCGTCTCAGGAGGATGCGCCATTGCATCAGGAGTAGCTATTCTCTGGATCAGCAAGAAGCAGACCGTTGTAGCCCAGTCATCCTGCGAAGCAGAGTACATTGTAGCAGCAAAGATGGCCAACGAGATAATCTCGCTAAGGTAGTTCCTGGACGAATTGGGCGAAATGAGGAACGAGCCCCTAGTCTTGCAGATGGACAACACCTCTATAATACACCTGACAAAAGATCCCGTGTTCCATTCCAAACGAAGCACATTGCGATCAAATACCACTTAATTAGGGATCTAATTGAAAAGAAGATGCTGCAGACCACCTTCATTGGAATGAAGGACATGGTTGTTGATATCTTCACCAAAGCCCTGGACAAAGGACTCTTTGAGAGACAGAGGAACAATCTTAGGATCATAAAGCTATCATGCTTTGAGAGAGAGTTGAAGAAACAAAACGTTTCTAATTGCAAAGCTTTACTAGCTTTCAGCCCTCTTCTTGATGAAAATGTTTGCAAACACAAAAGTCACGAGAAGACACGAACACGAAAGATTCGCGAACACTTGACGAGAAGACACGAACATGAAAGATTCGCGAACAAGAATCTTTTGCGGTCAAGCACGAGAAAGTCAGACGATGGGGAAATGAAACCAACGACGCAACATGAAAAACGTCACAAAAGACTTTATGCCCTCACACTCCAAAGAGTACCAACAAAGATCATGCAAGTACCCAAAATTATAGATATCTGACCTGATGGCATGACTCAACAGATGCACTATAGGTCGTGGCTGATCTGCTACTCTTGTAATTTTCTGATTAGTTGTAGATGTTTAGTCACTCTAATCTTAAAGGTTACATAGAACGACTATATACTTGCTGGATGATACTTGATACATACGACAGAACACACATACAGTGTTGTAGTCTGATGCTAGCAAGCAATCAAGACGAAATATAGACAAGAAGTCCGCTTGCGTGCGAGACGAGTTCTGTGATCAGGATCCACAGAGATCCACAAGTCCGCTAGTAAGCGAGACATCCACTTGTGAGAGATCCGTATTTCTCTCATGCCAACGCACTGCATGGATCTGCATGCAGTGCTTTACGAATCAAAGAAAATCATTAGACGATCTTGTAGCCATTAAGCACATGTCTTCTTTTATGTTGTATTATCTTGAATGCAAATGTGCCTGCTGTTATTCGTGTGTCTAATTCTACCATTAATCTCAATTCCGCACATTGGTTGAATTCGTTGAATGCTGTATTAATTTATAAGCGTAGATAAGCAGTGTCTGACTACATTCTGGAGGACTGTAGGAGTGACTCAGCTGGCAGTGTCCAGTGACCACATATGAAGTCCATCCGAATCGCAAGAGAATCGCGGTTGCTTCACTTTTGCGACAGTTTTGTAAGAGTTTCGCGACAACCCAATTTATTTCCCTTTTCTCTTCACAATGCTTTTAGCAAAATGAAGTGATTTGGATCATCATCCAAGCTCTTAGACTTGGCTCTGATACCATGTCAAATTTCAGGGTTTAGGACTCATTTTGATCCACAAATGATCAATAAGAGTGATTGGTAGCTTGGGATCTTGATCTATATCAAGACTAGCATCCAATTCTAGCTTCTACTTGACAATTTCTGATCCAAGCAAGAACAATAAAAAATGATGATCAAATGGCTTCACACATGTGAAGTACTGTCACTGTACGGCCTGCTAACAGAAAATTAGTTTACTTAAGAGATACCAAGCATTCATTCACAAATAATTAGCTTAAGAGAGTGAAAACACAATGATTGCTCACAAACCAATGTTTCTCAATATTAGCTTCACAATGGATCCATCATGGATCAAGTACACAATCATGATAATCTCTCTCTAGACTACTTCCAGCACGTTTGGGATAGCTCATTGTACTCATCCATATCCACTTTGGATAAGATCTATCTAATTTTCCATGTCATCCATTGATGGTCTGTGTTGACCTTCTAGATTCCTACAATCTAAGAGATAACTTCTACAATTTAGGAGATTCCATATTTGACTCAAATAAAATCTAAGTAAAATGGATCTGAATATTACAAGTGTTATTTCATGTGTGGACAACTGGTCCTCACATGTGTGGATCCACATAGATACCAAACAATTGCCTAAACCATGTGAAAATTGCTAAAATCTAACACTTATTGGTACTGTAAGGCATATAGGATTCGAAACAGCCGATATGGCTAGTCATATGTTGTGTGGCTCTAGAATCTGGAAGCCAGCAGCTGTCTTTGATGCTTCTTGAAGGCTAGTCATGAATGCATCATGATTCACTTCTTGGTTAGGTTGTGGTGCCTCTGCAACTACATTTGCCATCTAATTCAATTGCCCTTTGTTGTTGTTCTAGTTAAAATTCCGATAGAATCTAGTGTAGTATGCAGATCACATCAATCAATCACTATAGCCACTCCTCACAAGCTCTCAAAGATGGCACAACAAAAGTTATTGATTACAAAGAGAGAAAGTATAAATATAGTAAAAGCCCCAACATGCATGGGCTCTTGACAAGTGTCAACACACTGAAATAGGCACTTGTCTAACCAATAGGCCCAACATGGGCTAAAATACTAACAAACTCAGGACATGCCCCTGAGTATAGCAAATGCCATCAAAAATACACTGTACAGGCTAATTTTCCTACATGTGGCTACTTGGCTAACCCAAGTAGCCGGCCATGGGACAAAGGCTCGACTGATATGTCGATGGCGGATCAAGTACCAGTAACAACCAAATACAATTAACCTAATTAACTGTACACTTATTACAATATCATTCAAAGCTTATATCAACTAAATCAGATTGAACCTGATTTTTAAATCTCTCCCTTAGGCTCAGATGTGATAGGGGTTAAAAAATACAAATTGTAGCAATGTTTGGAGTGTCCAAAAGATGTTATGCATATCCTTGCTACTCTGTACTTGACTCACACTCAAGCACACCAATAAACCACCAGGTCTGAATCACAAAATATCATGCAAACACAATGCTCATACATAGAGTCTACCACACTCTCAACCAACTGACTCGTCCTCGTCCAACTTGAAACACAAGTGGACCACATGAGCAACATGGCTCAAACTGAGGAAATCTCACTGCCACCACGAGACTTACTTCCTCCATCTAACTAGGTTGACATCCTATTATGGATCCTGATCACAGAACTCGTCTCGCACGCAGGTGGACTTCTTGTCTGTATTTCGTCTTGATTGCTTGCTAGCATCAGACTACAACACTGTATGTGTGTTCTGTCATATGTATCAAGTATCATCCAACAAGTATATAGTCGTTCTATGTAACCTTTAAGATTAGAGTGACTAAACATCTACAACTAATAAAAAATACAAGAGTGGCAGATAAGCCACGACCTAGAGTGTATCTGCTGACGTCATGCCATCAGGTTAGATATCTGTACTTTTGGGTACTTGCATGATCTTTGTTGGTACTCTTTGGAGCGTGAGGGCATAAAGTCTTTCGCGAGGTTTTTCATGTTGCGTCATTGGTTTCGTTTCCGGCGTCTGACTTTCTCGTGCTCGACCGCAAAAGATTCTCGTTCGCGAATCTTTTGTGTTCGTGTCTTCTCGTCAAGTGTTCATAAATCTTTCGTGTTCGTGTCTTCTCATGACTTTCGTGTTCGCGAACATCTTCGTCAGGAAGAGGGCTGAAAGCTAGCAAAGCTTTGCAATTAGAAACGTTTTGTTTCTTCACATTGGTGCTAGAATCATTTTGTAGGAGGGCGACCTCAACCAATAGTTTACTTGAGAGATCAAAGCTCAAATTAGTGTGAAAAGTTCAAGTGTACTTCTCACACGCGTGAGAGGCTACTCGAGTTGTACTCTCACCTTATCTTAGTGATTTTTCAATATTTGTGCTTCAAACAAGTTGTGAAGAGTGAAACTAGTGAATTTCCTTGTGAAAATCCATTAATCTCATTATAGATTTGATGTGGAATGGTGTTAGATTTTTGTTAAACCTCCAAATCATAGAGAGTGAGTTTTTTTTTATAGCTAATATGCATTTTATTGGCACTTCCAAAAGTCAAATCCAAGTTTTTCAATTGAATAGTTTGTGTAGAACTTGATTCCTATCTTTTTTTGAGTTTAAGATCACTGCTTCTTGAGTTAAGAGAGATTCAAGAGAGTAGTGATGAAACTTTTGCTCCTGTTGCTAAACTAGTTTCCATAAGGTTGATCATTTCTCTTGCAAATACTTTCAATTGGCCTCTATTTCAACTTGATGTGACTAATGACTTTCTTAATGGCTATTTGGAAGAGGAGATCTTTATGAGGAAACTCGAGGGATTCATCAAGAAAGATCAAGAAGGAAAAGTATGTTTGTTGCTAAGAAGCCTTTATGGGCTTAAGCAAGCACCTAGAGCTTGGTACTCTAGGTTGAATGCTTTCTTAAACTCTATAAATTTTGTTGTAAGTACTTATGATCCTTCTTTGTACTTAAGATTTAATGTTGGTAAAGTCATCATTCTTATTTTGTATGTAGATGACCTTATCCTTAGTGGAAATGATCATGATGGTATACGAGAAGTGAAGATAACATTGTCTAAAGAGTTTAAGATGGTGGATCTTGGCGTTTTTCATTTCATACTAGGAATAGAAGTATCAAGAGGCAAAGATTTGAGTTTTATTTGTCAATCCAAATATGCTTCTTCTATCTTAGAAAAATTTGAAATGAAAGATTGTAAAGGAGTAGATACTCCTATGGAGCAAAATGTGAAAGTATCTTATGGTGATGATGAAGCATCCTCTGAGGACATCACACTATACATAAGACTTGTAGTCTCCCAAATCTATCTTACTATAACTATATTTGATCTAAGTTATAGTGTAGGTAAGCTAAGCCAATCTATGCAAAATCCATTGGTTTGTCATTGGAAAAATGCTAAAAGGGTGTTGAGGTACATCTCGGCCACCAAGAACTTTGGCATTTTGTATCATGGATCTAACCTTGCTTTGAGGGCATATTCGGATGCTGATTTTGTAGGTGATAAGGTGGATAGGAGGTCCACAAGTGCTTGTGTTACCATTCTTTGCAATGGCATAGTGCCTTGGCTTTCCAAAAAGCAAGACACAATTTCTATATCTTCAACCGAGTCTGAATACAAGGCATTAACATAAACAACAAAGGAGATCTTGTGGTTGAAGAGGCTTTTGGTGGAGTTGCAAGTCATGGAGGCCAAGGAGCAGCCAGTCATATATTGTGACAACCAATCAAGCCAAGCATTAGCAACCAATCCCACATTCCATACAAGGAGCAAGCACA
Organism: Diphasiastrum complanatum; assembly: GCA_029204225.1. Lineage (NCBI taxonomy): Eukaryota > Viridiplantae > Streptophyta > Lycopodiopsida > Lycopodiales > Lycopodiaceae > Diphasiastrum > Diphasiastrum complanatum. The sequence goes on along the minus strand of CM055092.1, from coordinate 11,395,130 downwards.
TAGAGATTGCTCACCACTTTGTGAGGGAAAAGGTTCAAGCAAAGGAGATCAAGCTTCATGTATCTTCTTCAAATTGTCTTGATGATCTGCTCACTAAAGCCTTGCCAAAGACCTCATTTATCAAGTTAAGATCAGCCTTAGGAGTTGTAGAGAGATGTACCATAGATGTATCATATAAAAATTGAGGAGTGTTAGATTTTAGCAATTTTCACATGGTTTAAGCAATTGATTGGTATCTATGTGGATCCACATGTGTGAGGACCTGTCCACACGTGTGAAATAGTACTTGTAATATTCGAATCCATTTTACTTAGATTTTATTTGAGTCAAATATGGAATCTCCTAAATTGTAGGCGTTATCTCCTAGATTGTAGGAATCTAGAAGGTCAACACAAACCACCAATGGATGATGTGGAAAATTAGATAGATCTTATCCAAAGTGAATATGGATGAGTACAATGAGCTTTCCCACACATGCTGGAAGCAGCCTAGAGAGAGATTATCATGATTGTGTACTTGATCCATGATGGATCCATTGTGAAGCTAATCTTGAGAAACATTGGTTTGTAAGGAATCATTGTGTTTTCACTCTCTTAGGCTAATTCTTTGTGAATGAATGCTTGGTATTTCTTAAGTAAACTAATTTTCTATTAGCAGGCCGTACAATGATAAAACTTCACACGTGTGAAGCCATTTGATCATCATTTTTTATTGTTCTTGCTTGGATCACTAGAAATTGTCAAGTAGAAGCTAGAATTGATGCTAGTCTTGATATAGATCAAGATCCCAAGCCACCAGTCACTCTTATTGATCATTTTTGGATCAAAATGAGTCCTAAACTTTGAATTTGACAAGAAGTTTGTTCACCTGGGCAAAAATAGCACATAGGCTATCAAAGGTGAAGGTACGATAAGATTAAGCTTTGAAAATGATCAATCCAAAGTTCTACTTTATAATGTACCACATGTACCAAATCTTTCTACAAATTTTCTCTTTGTAAGCAGAATTACAAATTTAGGACACATAGTAGAATTCGAATCTGATCAATGTAACATAGTCGATAGGACATGCAAGATCCTAGGACTCAAAAAGAGGCATGGATACTTGTACAGATTAAGTCATTGTTTTTCTACCTCTAGTCAAGCTCTTAGTACTTTTGTTAAAATCAATAAAAATCTACTTTGGGCATTATAGACTTGGTCATTTGAATCATGCTTCTATATCGCACATGTCTAACCAGTCTATTGTACTTGATCTCGACTATCCAAATAGGAAAGTCGAATTACCTGTCTATTGAGACTATATAGTCGATAAGCAAGCTAGGAAACCTTTTAGATCAAGCCATTAGCATGTTTCTAGAGGACTGTTAGATATTTTACATACAGGAGTGTTCAAATGCATCGCCTACGCATAGATCCCAAAGGAGACAAAGAAAAAATTTGACTTTCAAGGTCTCAAGACCATCTTGATCAGATATACTTCCTTTGACAACACCTGCAAGTTGTACAACCCCGATACCCAGTAGATTTTATTCTGTAAGAGATATAGTTTTTATCGAGAATCAGTTCAACGACTTCAAAGGCAAAGGTAAAGTTATTTGTTAACCTTCAACACCTACCATCGACACGACAATTTGAGCCTCTGGCTCAAGCATACCCATAGTCAATCAGCTATTCGACAGTGAGTTAGAAGAAGACGTTGTTTTTACTCCGCAACAACAAGTCCAAGGATTGGATCATCAACTAATGCTACCACCAAGAAGATCGAACTGAGTGTGCACATAGACCATGAGGTATATTCATGAGTCTATCTGTCTTTTAATGCAGGAATCAACTACTGTCAAAGAGGCACTTAGCCAACCAGACTCCGATCTTTGGAGAGAAGTGATGGATAAAGAGTATTCCTCTCTGATCAAGAACCAGATATGGTCATTAGTCGAACCACCTATTGGCAGCAATCTTATCGATTGCAAATGAGTATTTAAGATCAAGTACAATGCAAATGGAGGTATTGATCGAAGGAAGGTCGACTAGTAGCGTGAGGATTTACTCAGATTTCCAACATTGACTACAATGAGACTTTCAGTCCAGTAGTCAAGCATTCATCGATCCGAGGTCTCCTATTGTATGCTGCTACATTTGACCTCAAAGTACATCAACTTGATTTTCAAACAGATTATCTCAACGGAGTCATCGAAGAAGACATCTATATGCTACAACCTAAAGGATACATTCTTGAAGGTATGAAGCATCATGTCTGTAAATTCCATAAGGCACTTTATGACTTGAAGCAATCAACAAGAGCTTGATTTGATATTATTAACGCATTCCTCATCCAACATGGTTTTCAACCAAGCACTGCCAATTATAATGTTTATGTCAAGTTAGTGCAGCATTCCTTATTATCACCTTGTATGTCGATGATAGTGATTTATAGAGAGAGAGAGAGAGAGAGAGAGAGAGAGAGAGAGAGAGAGAGAGAGAGAGAGAGAGAGAGAGAGAGAGAGAGAGAGAGAGAGAGAGAGAGAGAGAGAGAGAGAGAGAGAGAGAGAACTGTAGCTATTGTTTTAAGTTTGTAATTAGAAGCACGCACTTATCAATGCTATTGTATTGTGTTTCAATTCTTTTTATATATATAGATTTGCTACTGTTCAATCCTTACGTTCTTGATTGAATGCAATTGTCTCTCTCACTCTCTTGCACACAAACATGGTTATCAAAGACAGAGGATCGCATGGCTGTCCAAGATGCCTAATGCTTCACAATTCTTTTGTTACGATAGTCACAGACTCCTACTCTGATATCCCAAAAGGATAACAAGCTTTTGATTCTGTTCCCTAGTCAATCCACGTTCCTGAAATCGCAGTTACTACTGTGTTCATTATTTTCTTACTGTTGGTAGAGGCATCATTTTACATCATAATCACCTCTCGTATTCTGCTTCATCACATCTGCTGCAATTGTAATCAATCGTAGACCAAGCATTTCACATCATACACCAACACAGAGAAGGACAAATGGATCCAAGCCATGAATGAAGAGATGGAATCCATGAGGAAGAACTAGGTATGGACGTTGCAGCCATTACCACATAAGTGCAGGACTGTCAAATGCAAATGGGTTTTCAAGCTCAAGTATGGACCAGATGAGAATGTCTCGAAATACAAGGCAAGATTGGTAGCGAAGGGATTTTTTTAGAGATATGGTATTGACTACTCTGAAACCTTTTCTCATGTCGTCAAACATTCGTCCCTACATTTGTTATTTGCATATGCAGCTGCTTATGACCTCAGGATCACCATTGTGGGTGAGAAGATAGCCCTCTTGCATGGTGAGTTAGATGAAGAGGTCTACATGGATCAACCCCCAAGATATGTCTCGAATTCACTTCCTGATTATGCATGCAAAAAGCATAGAAGTATCTACGGTCTGATACAGTCAGCTCTACAATGGTACAAAAAGAAGGATCAAGCCCTAAAATCATTAGAATTCAAGCCACTGATGGCTGATTCCAATGTGTATGTCAGAGTTACAGATGGGCAGATCATTATTGTGGCTGTATATGTGGACGACACTCTGATACTCTACAAGAGTGAGAAGTTGATCGCTAAAGTGAAGGAAGACATCTCGAAACATTTCGAGATTGTGAATCTGGGAGAAGCCAGGTGTTACTTGGCTTGCAAATTGAAAGGGACTATGAGGGAAGTAGGTTGTACCTCAGTCCAGATACACCCATAAAATCCTAGAGGATTTTGGGATGTTGAATTGCAAAGTAGCGAATACTCCAATGCTCGCAGGAACGGTGCTGGCAATGATGATTGTCCGATGGATGAAAAAGAAAGAGTACAAATACAGCTCACACCTTACAGGAAGTTGATAGGTTCACTGATGTACCTTGTAGACAACACACGCCCTGACATTGCTTATGTAGTGTTCAGGATGAGCCAATTCTCCATGAATCCAGGATCGACACATTGGAAGATTGCAAAACGAATTTTGCAATATCTTCAACTAACAAGAGATTTTGGCTTGTGTTATTGTGATGCAGAGTCCAAGATGATTTCCTACAGTGATGTAGCTGGGCATCCCTCAAGGACGATTGTAAAAGCGTCTCAGGAGGATGCACCATCGCGTCAGGAGCAACAGTTCTCTAGGTCAACAAAAAGTAGACCATTGTGGCTTAGTCATCATGCGAAGTAGAGTACGTTGCATCGACAAAGATGGCCAATGAAATAATTTGGCTCAAACAATTCTTGGATGAATTGGGCAAAACAAGGAACGAGCCTCTGGTCTTGCAGATGGATAACACATCTGCAATACATTTGATGAAAGACTCTGTTTTTCACTCAAGGACAAAACACATCGCGATCAAGTACCACTTGATCAGGGATCTAATTGAGAAGATGTCGAAGACCACCTTCATCGGAATGAAAGACATGGTTGCTGACATCTTCACAAAGGCCCTAGACAAAGGTCTTTTTGTGAGACAAAGGAGCAGTCTTGGAGTCATCAAGCTATCATGCTTTGAGAGGGAGCTAAAGAAACAAAATGTTTCTATTATCAAAGTTTTGCTAGCTTTCAGCCCTCTCTCTGACGAAAATGAAGTCAAAAGACACGAAGCAAAAATGTTCGCGAACACCCTGTCAAAAAGACACGAATGAGAAAAATTCGTGAAAGAGATTCTTTTGTGGTACAGGAGGAGAAAGTCAGACGATGCAAAAGTCAAAAGACACAAAGCGACACGAAAATCATTGCGATGCTCTTTTCTGCCCTTATGCTCCAAAAAGGACCAGCAAGATCATGCAAGTACCAAGAAGTACAGATATCTGATCTGATATCATGACATTAGCAGATGCACTCTAGGTCGTGGCTAAGGCTAATCTGCCACTCTTGTAATTCATGATTAGTTGTAGATGTTTAATCACTCTAATCTAGAAGTTACATGACGCGACTATATACCTTCCGGTTGATGCATGATACATACAGAAGAAGAAGTCTAATGCTAGTAAGCAAGAAGACGAAAAATACAGAATACAAGTCTGTCTGCGTGCGAGACAATTTCTGCATAGGATTTGTAGATCCACAAGATTGCTAGTAAGCGAGACACAAATTCATGGGAGTATTTCTCTCATGCCAACACACTGCATGGATCTGCATGCAGTGCTTAAAGAATCAGAAAAATCAAAAGATGATTTTGTAGCCGTTGCGCACATATCACTCTTATCTTGTCTGATCTTGAATGTAAATTAGTGGCTATTCGTGTGTCTGATTCACTTGTTCATTTAATTTCGCACCCTTGAATTTTGTTGAATGTTGTGTTAATAAAAAAAAATGTAGATCAACAGTGTCTGTCTATATTTTGGAGGACCGTAGGAATGATACAGCTGGCAGTGACCAGCAATCATATCTAAAATCCATCTGAATTGTCTTGTTTTACGTTTCTTTTGCATTATTGTTTCCAAATCTGATCTCGGGTATCCTCGGTCAGCTTCAACTCATGGATTGCACAATGTGATTTTTGTTCCCTAGGTTCGTCAACATTGGATTTCTTGTCTTCTTCCTTTATGGCATCAGACATAGCTAACTTTAGGCTTGTATATTTGTCATTGGATCTAAGCTCGTGTCTAATCCATCGTGGAAGTTCGACTAAGAACTAGATGATAAGCATCTATTCGGTGGGTTGCTCTTGTACTTGACTTTTCAAACGTTCAAAATGTTTGATATTAAATAGTCTCGTACGCGTTCATCTTTTGCCATCTTGATATTACTTAATTTGACAAAAGGACTCTCTATCAAACAAAAGGGCTTAAAATGCTTGATACAAGATTCTTTCAATACAGACCAATTAGTCGTATTATCATGATCAAGGTTAAAACACCAGTCACGTGCTTTATCGATCATGGTCATAGAAAATAGTTGGACCACAACATCGTTAGATGTTTCACCATAAATGTCACATGCATTCTCAAAGATTTGCAAGAATCTTTGAGGGTCCGAAATACCATCAAACTTGGGTGGATCTAACTTGGGTGTTTGCTTTTCATTATGAGCTTTATGAGTAGCAAAAGCTCCATTTAGGTGTAATCTGGCTTGTGAGGATTCAACACCACAAAAAATGGGCTCATGCACATGAAGATTCGGCTCTATGAGGTTCTCGTCTTTCAAAAGGATTTGTGGATGGCTCGTGGATTTGTGATTGCATTTGGTAGAACCTATGACGTCTGATTTGTTCAACTGTAGGAGATACCATGTCAGGTAGATATATGTCTGTGACATCAAAATTGTAGTGGGTTTTTTTCCTTTCCTAAACTCAATCCAAGATCTAATCAATCTAGCATCAAAGAGACGAAGTTAGTTGTCATGCATAGATTCGTTCCCATGAGAGCGATAGTATAGTTCAGATTTTAGCATGAATGGAAGATCCAAATCTAACTCTAACATCCATTAACCCTAAGCATTAACACTACATCCAATAACACTATGATCCATTAACACTACGATCCACAACAAGATAGCTTACTCTTTCTCTCTCTCCCTTTCTCTCTCATAAAAAGTATAACAACATGCAATCCCAATAACAATCTGATCCAACAATTAGCAAAATCCAAAGAAATCCTGAGAGATGGAGGAAAAGTGATAGAGAGCAATGACATTCATCAATCCATTTCAGAAGAGAACCAATCTGCTTTATTGAAATGAGGAAATGAACATGTGTAGGAATTCGAGTGGGTCTCTTTTTATAGTAGAGAGGAGGACCCTGGCCTCTGAATCCTATTGGTCCATTTTTGCCTCCCTAATTATTCAAATTTAAAACAGAGTGGGAACCATCCAAATTGGAGGGAAATCCAACTTTATTCACTAACTTGACATTTAGGCCCTGCAACATTAAAAGTCCCGCAAAAAGACCTAAAGTCCTTTTATTGACTTTCAACTATTCAAATCTCTATGTGATCATTGGGTTGGACTTACACACGCAGGGTGCCAAATCCCTCTCACTTATTAACTAAGGTTAAGGTTGCCTTGGGATCCGCAAACCCTCCAACAGTATCTCCCACCAAAACTAGTGGCGGTCCCACGACACCTACAAGATGCAATTATTGGGGACTTTTATTAGCTTCGCGAGGAATCTTTGTACTGCACCTTCTCCATAAAGTCGAGTCGGACAGTATTAAAATCTAAATTATGTGGCAAAAAACAACGATGGCTCCTGCAATCCACTTTGCGGTCGTCCAAGATGTGAAGTGAGATTCCCGAGAGCCTCTCATCCTTGCTGCACGAAAATATAAACGAGCAACCGATAGTTGATCTTTGATATTCTCTGAGGCCATTGGCTTATTTGGATCGAATGCCATAGGAGGAAGGCAATCATCCCATCTGGTTGCCATTGATGCCAATAGAGTTAAATCTTTTGCAAACATTGCCGATTGTCGCACTGTCGGATCGGGAGAGTGGATATACTCCCACTGGTATGCTTGTAAGGCTCGGTGGAAATCCACTGATATCGTCTAGGTGTATGGATGATGGATGATTGGCCAATTGGGCGTATGGATAGGAAGTTCAGTGCGAGTAACAGCATGGGGTCGAAGCACAGCTGACGATGTATGCCTGGTACGACGTCGTGACGTGTCATGCCTAGATCGTGTGAGGTGATTGCACATCGAACTGAGCTCTTTGGACTTCGCTAGAACCGATCAAAGATTTTCAGCCATAGGAACTTGGCGCCGGCTGGATTCTGGTCACAGTGGCGCCGGGAGCAGTAGGGGCGCTGTTGGCGCCGGGGACAAATGCTGGCGCCGGAAGTAAAGCTTGTAAAGGTAGCTTTACAACATCCACCCCACCTTTATAAAATCTGATGTCCTCATCAGAGGTCAGATTAAAATAAAGGTGTCTCCCAATTAAAATCATTGTACATTTAAGCTACTTGGCACAGTACTCAATTTACTAACCACTTTTTATTAACATTGAAGCTGGCACACCACAAGTCGGAGGCTCAGCTCTTTGTACTGAGAAATTACTTAACTTTGAAATATCACTTTGTCTGGGAAAAGCGTAGGTTTTATATCACTTTTGTAAAACCCAAGAACCTTATTAACTGGTGATAGAGGCTTTCTATGAAATGTTGGCCCCTGTCGCTTCTGACTTCTGACATTGGAACTCCTTTGAGCTCCTGATTTGTCCTTGATGCACTTTGTGTTGAGCTCCCTGAGCTCCAGATTTAATCAATTCTGCACAGGTATCAGGGCTCTCTAAGCCAAAGGATTTATTGTTTGATTTCCCACTTTATGGTCCACTCCGTGCCTTGTTGCTTCTGCACCTTGATTTATCTCCTTGTCCCAGCCTGATCTTGATACTTTTCTTTCTTGGCTCTTTAAGGTAGGCAAAGATTGAGTACTCCGCAATGCACTTATCACTTAGCTTGAAGTAGCTCTTCGAATCAGCCCAAATGTAATCATTGACCTCGTGGAGAGCCAAAGGGTCGCACTAGTTTGATTCGCATACAAACTATCTCTTCACGTTTGTTTGAAGCACCATGTCCGTCGCGCAAAACTTGACTTTCACAATTCCATCACTGGTCAGTTGCCTCACAGTCAAAAAAAGAAGTGTACATCGAGCTTGGCTTCAAGTAGCTCTCTTTGAATCAGACACATGGACCCAGAGTTTGCACTAGTCCGATCTCAACACGAACTGTCCCTTAGCGTCCGTTCAAAATACCAAGCCTCTCATGCAAGACTCAACTTTCACAGTTCCTTCATTGATCAGATGCCTTACACGTAACACAAGCCAGCGTACTCATATGTTTCCTCATCATTGTTGGTCCAGAGAAAGCCTATAACAAGCTTTCTTTTCCACAACAAAAACTTGTCAACTTCTTAGGTCCAAAGTTCGCCAGTCTCCTCGTGTGAGTATGGCTAGGTCACCTTGAATTTTCCCCCGTTTTGATCAACTTTTATTCAAAATTTGCTTCAAGAGAGAGGTGTGTGTGATAGTTCCCCTCCACTTATAAAATCAGCTGATCGGACTTAGAGTAGAGTTCTTTGAACAAAAAACCTTTCCAACACTTTGCTTTCCATCTGCTAGGATTATGGCTCGATCCAACTTGTTGCCAATCTCTGAAGAGGATCCTAGTCTTTCCCCTTTGAGGAAAAACTCAATTGATACTGGATATCGAAGGTGGCCGTCCCAAAATGAAGACCAACCGCTCCATAGAAGATCTCCCCTAAAATTGCCCTTTCCAACTTTTTGACTTCCTGCTTGCATTTGGTGGGCGTTGTCGCAAATGAACTAACCCAAGAAACAGGCTAGCCATCCATCCTTTGCAAACATTGAGTCTTTTCGTTGCCGTTCACATGCGAGTACTTGAACTGCAAATCCGCCCCACAGATTCTGTATTCCTCTTTGTTTGATGGTATCAGCCTTCAAAAGAAAGGTTCCTTCTCGAGCCATCAGCTCCTTGTATCACAAGCAATCATGCAAACCAGACAAAGCACGAGTACTAAGACTCACCACAAATACTAACAAGTACTAACAAGGCAGGTTTACTAACAAGTAACAAAGACAAGGTCCCCCTTTGAGATGGTCCTGCCAACGGACCTTTGCCTGGCCGCGCCCATACAAATCGATCACAAAATCAGCCCACATAGGACACCCCTCCAACTATCCATGCTTTCACCATTAAGCAGCACATTGCCTCAGTCACGCCCCACCACTTTTTGGTCAATAGCGCTTATAGCTAAACGATCGGCAACTATCCCGCACCGGCAGCTAATCACCTGTGCTCTACACCCGAATTCGAATATGTCACCCCGCACCTCACAAGGCACAGACCGTGCTTACACCAATCTAATGGCAGCACACTGCCTCATCTGTCTTACGTGCAGACAGCGCCAGGCCCGAATCGCGAGAACTGACCGTGCTTACACCTCAAGGGCAGCAACTTGACTCATCAAGTCCCCTGTTCTGTCGACCACCCCGATCGTGGATGCACCCGTGCTTACACTGTGGGCAGCACCTTGCACAACAAGTTGTCTTGATGAACCCCAAATAGTGGCCATTTCTGTGAGATCCGCATAGCTGACCAACCAGTTGGCTCTGATACCACATGTAGCGCAGGCATCCCAAAGGGAACCGGGAACCAGGACTTAGCTTCCCAGCCTTCAACTCTTGCCATCCAAACCCACTTGACATACAAGCAGCCAATTCGCCAACAAAGATAAGACTTAACCAACTTGAAGTTCCAAAAACCAACATTGAAATCCAACCTGGCTTCGTTTAACATCCATTCCAAGCAAGCGGTCTAATTTACATCAGACTTAACCAACTGAAAGCTTTGTCACGAGCGTTGGAAGCCAACCTGGCACCACGCCAGACTGGACATCCATAAACAGGTAACTTCCACCCAAGCAAGCCATCCAACTCAGCTGGCAGGTTAGAGCCCATTCCCTAAGAGCTTAACCCATTCACGTTCATGCAAGGAGCACTCAGAACCACAAGCCGGACAGATATGGAGACAACCAGTTCCTGGACCAAACGGTCCCGACAGCATACCGCTGGCGCCACGGACTGAATGGTCCTGACGGCATACTGCTGGCATTCCGGGATACGACCTTCAACTATGTGCCAACTTAAAAATTTTGAAGCGGCCTTACAACTGGCGCTTTTACCGAACACTGAAACCCAGAAGGTAATCAGAGTCAGTTTGAGAAAAATCCCACTTTATTGATAAATTTGAGAAGGTTACATTTCAAGTGTGTGACCGACCCTAGTCTCCGGGGTGGTAGCATGCCAAGGCGAGAGCCATGACAACATTCCAACAAGGGAGGCTGAGACTTGGTTGGAGCTCGCCCTGAGTCGCAACCCGCACTCCCCTATAGTATTGGTGGGATTCGGCACCCCCCCTCATAGCAAGCACTCTACCCAGACTGATAAAGCACATTTTTCTCTCTCTAGGATTTTCTCTCTCTAGATTTTATTGATCCCCAGGCTTCCTTTAATCATGCCTAGATCGTGTGAGGTGATTGCACATTGATCTGAGCTCTCTGGACTTCGCTAGAACCGATTAAAGATTTTCAGCCATAGAAACTTGGCGCCAGCTGGATTCTGGTCACAGTGGCGCCAGCGTCGGTGGCGCCGGGAGCAGCAGGGGCGTTGCTGGCGCCGGGGACAAATGTTGGCACCAATGGCGCCGGAAGTAAAGCTTGTAAAGGTAGCTTTACAACAGTCACACACTTGAAATGTAACCTTCTCAGACTTATCAATAAAGTGGGATTTTTCTCAAACTGACTCTGATTACCTTTTGGGTTTCAGTGTTCGGTAAAAGCGCCAGTTGTAAGGCCGCTTCAAACTTTTTGATCTGGCACAAAGCCGAGGGTCGTATCCCGAGATGCCAGCGGTATGCCGTCGGGACCATTCGGTTTGTGGCGCCAGCGGTATGCTGTCGGGACCATTTGGTCCAGGAACTAATTGTCTCCATATCTGTCACGACTTGTGGTTCTGAGTGTTCCTTGCATGAACGTGAATGGATTAAACTCTTGGGAAATGGGCTCTAACCTGTCGGCTTAGTTGGATGGCTTGCTTGGGTGGAAGTTACCTGTTTATGGCTGTCCAGTTTGGCGTGGTGCCAAGTTGGCTTCCAACGCTCGTGACAAAGCTTTCAGTTGGTTAAGTCTGATGTAAGTCAGACCGCTTGCTTGGAATGGATGCTACTCGTTTGTAACGAAGCTTTAAGTTGGTTAAGTTTGATGTATGTCAGGCGGCTTGCTTGGAGGGAAGTCACCCACATCGGGACCCCCGATCTGGCATGGCACCAGATTGGATCCCAATGTTGATTTTTGAACTTCAAGTTGGTTAAGTCGTATGTCAATTGAGTTGGGATGGCAAGAGTTGAAGGCTGGGAAGCTAAGTCGTGGTTCTTGGCTCCCTTTGGGATGCCTGCGCTACAAGTTCCTAAAGGATCTTCTTCAAAAAACACACCTTTCCTTCAAGCTTTTCCTTGATGAAGCTTTCGGGTTGCCTCATGTAGATCTCTTCCTCCAAATATCCATTGAGGAATGCATTTGTGAAATTAAGTTGGAATAGCTCCCAATTTAAGGTAGTTGCAAGACTAATGATCATTCTAATAGTAACAAGCTTTGCCACAGGGGCAAAAGTTTCATCATAATCAATGCCTTTCGTTTGTAAAAATCCTTTTGCTATAAGCCTAGCTTTATGCATACTTATTGATCCATCTTGGTTATACTTCAATCTATACGCCCACTTGCAATCAAGTGGTTTCTTCCCTTGAGGAAGATTCAAAAGATCCCAAGTATGATTCTCAATAAGAGCATCATACTCTGTTTGCATAACACTCCATCCAACTCTTATGATCTAGATGCTTTACACTATGATCTAAGCAAGAGCAATGAATCAAATGATCAAACACATGGATGGGCACATGGATGGGCGGCTTACACATGTGGAGGACAGTACCTGTACGACCTGTTTACATAGAGTAAAGTATATTAACTTATAAATGCATTTCAGTCATCAAAACTCAAGACAAATTTGGAAATCTCAACAAAACTAGAATTTGCCAATGTCACATCAACTTCTCATTGAAATGGTTGATCTCTTTATAGATCAAGTACATCCATGACCTATGTACTGTCCAACAAGCCTTCATACGTGTGAAGAGTGCCTAGTCATCCAGATCCACCAATGGGAGCCATATGTGCTCATTTGCCAAAGTTGACTATTATCTTTGGCTAGAAAACAAAAAGCTAGTCTTCCACATTTATAGGAATATTCTCTATAAAATAGGATCTAATGGAATATTCCTATCTTATCTTCTAGAAGCTTATCCACATGTGTGAATGGTATCTTGACATGTGTGAGTAATAACTCATTCACATGGAAGTCCAATCTATTTACAAAAAGTTTGACCAATTTGACCATTTTCAAGATTCTACTCAAAGGTCAATTTTACACTAGTGTAGATCAAGCTAAAACCAATCTAACTTAATAAAAATGACCTATGTACATTCTTTCACACGTGGGAACAGACTCCACACATGTGAGATCCGATCAAGCTCAAATAACTTGAGATCTACAAGATACAACAAGTTGGAAGTGATATTTTAACACTCCTCCTCATTTCTAACTTGGCAAGTCTAATGTACACATATCTACAACTCCAAGAGCATTTCTTAACTTGAAAAATGAATATTTAGTCAAAGGTTTGGTTAAGATATCAGCTATGCACTCAGATGAAGACACATGATGAAGTTGAACCTCCTTGGATTGCACCTTCTCCCTCACAAAGTGATGAGCTATCTCAATATGCTTTGTTCTAGCATGGAAGACCGGATTGGTAGCAATTTGCTGAGAAGCTTGGTTGTCACAATAGATGCAAGGGACCTCCTCGGCCTTTAGTACTTGAAGTTCCACCAAAATTCTTCTTAGCCATAGGAGTTCTTTGGTTGTTGAAGTCAATGCCTTGTACTCGGCTTCACAAGAGGAAAGAGAAATTGTATCTTGCTTTTTGGAAAGCCAAGATATCACTCCTCTACAAAGAAAAGTGACAAATGCACTTATGGATCTTCTATCCATCTTATCTCCTGCAAAATCTGAATTTGAAAATGCTCTCAAGTACAAGTTAGATCCTTGATAGAGAATGCCAATAAATGTAGTAGAAGAGACATGTCTAAGCACTCTCTTGGCACTTTTCCAATGATGCATCAAGGGACCTTGCCTATTAAATAAGTAATTAGCACAAGTTATGGCATCTTCCCAAAAAGTGATGGGTAGAGATGCATCAAGTCTTAGAGACTTTGCACATTCACAAAGACTCCTATCTTTCCTCTCGGCCACCCCATTTTGTTGGGGGGTGTAAGGACAAGTGAGTTCTCTCTTAATGCCATTGATCTCACAAAAGTCTCCCATCTTGTTGGAGATATACTCGCCTTCATTATCACATCTTAGAACTTTAATGCAAGAACTAAGTTGCTTTTCCACTAGAGACTTAAACTCTACAAAAGCTTCATATACAAGGCTTTTCTTAGGCAATAATTCAATCCAAGTGTATCTAGTACAATCATCAATAAAAGCCACATACATTAAAGCTCCTCCATTACTTTCATGAGAAAAAGTATGTACATCTGAATGGATAAGATCTAAAGGTGAGGTAGATCTTGTTAAAGATCTCTTGTAGGAAGTATTCTGTGACTTTGCAAGGCCACATGCCTCACACACTTTGCCATACTTCTTGAAAGCTTTTGGTAGGCCGAGAGCTAGCTCCTTTGATGCCATGGATTCCATTGATTGAAGATTAGGATGGCCCAATCTTTTGTGCCAAAGCTCCACTTGAGTCAACGCCTCCCTAACCATATTCACACTTTCAATAGCCACATTAGCATCCAACTTGAAATGCCTTCCTTGCTTAATGCCACTAGCTATGCACTTATTATTTTTCAAGATGGAACACACTCCATTCTTGAAATGTACATCTAGTCCATTGTCTATTAATTGACCAACACTAAGCAAGTTTTTTTGTAATGGATGGAACATACAAAACATTATCAAGATCTATCCTTTTAGATGATCCTAAGCATAATGGAATAGATCCTATGCCATCTATCTTGCATTATTGATCACTAGCTATGTAGATTGATTTTTTAGAATCATTACAAGAAAGTAGATAAGAGAAATAATGCTTGTTGAATGACATGTGGGAACTAGCCCCACTATCAATCCACCATGTCTCTTGGCTTGATGTTGGTGTAGGTGCTACCATCAAGGATGTGTTGAAGCCATCCTCTTCCTCCCCCTCTTGTGCAAGATTGTCTTGATCATCATTCCCTTGTGCATTCTTCTTCTTATAGCATTCAGAAGCAAAGTGTCCTTTCTTCCCACAAAAGAAACACTTCAACTTTTCTTTGTTCTTTTGCTTCCCTTTGGACGTAGATGCTCCATCCTTTGCCTCGGCCTCCTTGCCTTGGATCTTCTTGAAAGGATGAGACTTCTTCTTGCCTTTAGATGAAAAGTTTGTTTTCTCATCACCATTATGTAGTGATAAGGACCCCATTCTTGTTTTGAGGTGTAGAATCCTACTCTCCTCGGCCACAAGAACATTATGCAATTTTTCAATTGATGGAAGTTGGTCTTGAATAGCAAAAGATTGAACTAGCTTAGAGAACTCATCTCCTAATCCATTCAAGATTACTTGTACTAGTTCATTATCTTGGATCTTCTCTCCTATAGATCCCAATTCTCTGTTCAAGGATTTTATCCTTAGGACATACTCTTGTCCATTTTCTCCACTTCCTCTCATGCTTTGCAAGATCAAGTTTCTTAGCATAAGCACTCTTGAAGTGTTATTGGATTCATAAATGTTCTTTAGTGAATCCCAAGCCTCTTTAGATGTGGTACAAGAAGCCACCTCCTTCAAGAGGTCATTGCTTACATTTAACTTCAAGTAATGTAGGGCTAATCTAACCCTCTTCTTGTACTTTAGTTCTTCTTGGGGAGCTTGAGGCTCTTCCTCAAATCCTAAGACAATATCAAAGAGATCATGAACCACTAGTAGTGATCCATTATTACTTTCCAAATGGAATAGTTTGTGGAAGTTAGTTTTTCACTAGATTCTAGCATATATCCACCCATGGATGTCATTTTGAATGAAAGCCTATGAGATACACAAAGTTCTCTTGATAAGGTGTGATCTAAGATAGATTTCTAGCTTTCAAGAAGCTTCTAATATCGACCCAATCAATCCTAGTTCAACTTTGGATGATGGTATAATAGATCAAGTACAAATATCCTAGCAATTGACTCCTCAAAGAAATTGATTCTAGTTCAAATTGGTATGATATTCCACACACACTTAAGATCTGAACAAATCAGCCTTAATGATCTGATCTAATGCTTCAAAATTAATTGCTTCAATGACTCAAATCACTATTTGATTATTAGCATTCAATAGATTGAACCTAGATCTAGACAATGCACTAAAAACCTTGAATTTTGGACTAGTATGCCCTTTTTTGGGTCAAAAACACTTATGGAAGTTAATTTAAAGGTTGCTATACAGTTTCACATGTGTGGACAATACTTCAGCAGCCCACAAATCGATCTTGACCAAAAAAAATGATGTTACTTCTCTCTTTGAACTCACCCTCTCAATTAGAACTCAAAAACAACAAATTGTCAATGATTTCTCAAGTACTATTAATCACTTATATCACTCTTAGACTTGGCCCTGATACCATGTCAATTTTCAGAGAAAAAGGACAAATATTGCTTGTACTATCAATCTGCTTAATCTAAAGATCTATCAAGTTCTAGATGTTAGATCTTGATCTAGATCCTTTACACTATGATTTAAGCAAGAGCAATGGATCAAATGATCAAACACATGGATGGGCGGCCTCACACGTGTGGAGGACAATACCTGTATGGCCTATTTACAGAGAGTAAAGTACATTAACTTAAAAATGCATTTCATTCATCAAAACTCAAGACAAATGTGGAAATCTCAACAAAACTAGAATTTGCCAATTTCACATCAACTTCTCATTGAAATGGTTGATCTCTTTATAGATCAAGTACATCCATGACCTGCGTACTGTCCAGCAATCCTTCACACGTGTGAAGAGTGCCTAGTCATCCAGATCCACCAATGGGAGCCATATGTGCTCATTTCCCAAAATTGACTATTCTCTTTGGCTAGAAAACAAAAAGCTAATCTTCCACATTTATAGTAATATTCCCTATAAAATAGGATCTAATGGAATCTTCCTATCTTATCCTCTAGAAGCTTATCCACACGTGTGAATGGTATCTTGACATGTGTGAGTAATAACTCATTCACATGGAAGTCCAATCTATTTACAAAAAGTTTGACCAATTTGACCATTTTCAAGATTCTACTCAAAGGTCAATTTCACACTAGTGTAGATCAAGCTAAAACCAATCTAACTTAATAAAAATGACTTATGTACATTCTTTCACATGTGGGAATAGACTCCACACGTGTGAGATCCTATCAAGCTCAAATAACTTGAGATCTACAAGATACAACAAGTTGGAAGTGATATTTTAACACGCCTTATTGGAGCGAAAGAGTATAGTTTCTTGGATGAATTTAAAAAAGCATTAACTTCAGCACCAATACTGTGTTCTCCAGATTGGACGATTGAATTTCATGTTCACACAGATGTCTCAAAATATGCCATTGGATCAATTTTGACGCAACCATGTGACTATAAAAAGGATTATCCTATACAATTTGCAAGCAGACAACTTACAAATCTGGAGAAGAATTATTCAACAACAGAATGTGAAGCATTAGCCGTGATTTTTTCTGTTCAAAAATTTTGTCACTACCTTATGGAAACGCACTTTGCATTTTATACGAATCACCAGCCGTTGCTCTATTTGGTAAACAAGACATGCAATACTGGGCGTATTGCAAGATGGTTACTATTATTGACTGAATTTGACTTTCGAATTGTGGTTCGAAAGGGCAAGCAGCAGTATTTAGCCGATCATGTTTCATGAATTGAATCCGTGCCACTTAATATTGAAGTGGATGATGAATTACCAGATGCTGCATTGTTCTATGTCGAAGCAGTACCTGAGTGGACAGCGAATATTGTTGATTACATGATGCTAGGACTACCGAATGACTCTTTAACAAAAGTACAGAGACAATTGATTCATAAGGCTCAACCTTATCAATTGATTGCAGGACAATTTTATCGTCGTGGATCACACAATATTCTACAAAGATGTGTTTTACCACATGAAATCCCAGATCTAATCATGTTTTCACATGATGGCATGGGCGGAGGACATTTCTTTACAGATATTACTGTTCGCAAACTTTTGCAATCTAGACTAGCCTACGGCTAGTTATAGCTAGTAATAGCTGTCAATAATAAAGTACATCGTGAATAGTAACTAAGTAGTGTAACAAGAAAGTTTATCATTGATTTCTAACACTATCCCTCAATGATAAAATTACATTCTTCTATTCCCAAGAGACTATGAATTCTCAAATATACATTTACCTAAGGACTTAGTAAAAATATCAGCCACTTGATCTTCAGATTTACAGAAAACTAGATCAATGGTGCCATCAATTATTTTCTCTCGAACAAAGTGATGATATATCTCGATGTGTTTTGTTCGAGCATGTAAAATTGGGTTCAAGATGGATATAGCTTTTGTTGTCGCAATATACAGTTGTAGCATCCACTTGTGATTGACCCAAATCAGTAAGCAATCTTTGCAGCCATATTACCTCTTGTGTAGCATTGCTAAGTGCACGATACTCAGCTTCCATCGAAGATAAGGCTACTGTAGGTTGCTTCTTGCTGCTCCAAGAAGTAGCAGTTGTACCATAGCTAAATGTATGACCGCTGATAGATCGTCTATTATCAATATTTTCTACCCAATCTGCATTTGTATAACCTACCAACATTAGGGCTTCAGACTGATCATACTTCAAGCCAAAATTTTAACATGCCTCGAGCATATCTCAAAATACGTTTAGTAGCTTTCTAGTAAGTCTGACTAGGTTTTTGCATGAATTGACTTACCACACCAACAACATAAGCAATATCAAGACGTGTGTGTGTCAAATAGATTAAACTGCCCACTAACTGCCTATATCAGTATGCATCAACTTTCTCAACTTCATCCAATGTAGAAATTTTGGTATTGGCCTCCATTGGAGTACTTAGTGACTTGCAATCCTGCATATTAAACTTATACAATAGATTCTGTGCATACTTGCTTTGTGTAAGAATAATATTGTCTTCCTTTTGCCAAACTTCAATACCAAGACAATAATGCATCAACTCTAAATCGCTCATATCAAAGGTATTAGAAAGGTATGATTTGATTCTATCAAGTAAGCCCATATTACTTTCTATAATAATCAAATCATCGACATAGAGGACAACGAACACTATATCTGAGTTTTGCTTAAGAATGTAAAGATTAAGATTAGCATCACTCTTTACCATTCCCCTTCGCTTGAAGTGTTCATCAATGTAAGAGCGCCACGCTCGTGGCGCTTGCTTCAATCCATATATGGCTTTGTTGAGTTTACAAACCAAATGATCTCTCCTTGGCTCAACAAACCCTTGAGGTTGTTCTAAATATACCTCTTCATCCAACACTCCATTAAGAAAAGTAGATTTGACATCGATTTGCTAGATTATCCAATCATAGAAAGCAAAAATTGCAATGATAGAACGAATAGTTACTATTTTGGCTACGGGTGCGAAGGTCTCCTCAAAGTCTATACCTTCCTGCTGCTCAAAACCTCTTGCAACTAGTCGTGCCTTGTACTTGTTGAGTTGCTCATCTACTCCATACTTCGTCTTGTAGATCTACTTACATGTGATAGGAAACTTACCATTAGGTAGCTCAACTAAGTCCCACATTTTGTTCTTCGATATGGCCTCCATTCTGTTTCCATAGCTGCATGCCTCTCCTTGATTTCTTTTGCTTCGTAAAAAATTTTAGGTTTTTGAGCCGTTAACATGGATCCCATTAGGGCTAGATTCATCTCTAGTCGAGCTGGAGGTTTTCAATTTCTGCTTGATCTCCTAAGCTCTCCCTGCTCACTTGATTCGGGAGTATCTCCCTTATTAGCATCACCTGTTACTGACAAGTACCACTTAGGCACTCTCCTAGGAGTCTCATTATTAGCCCTGTCTTTTTCCATTGGCTCTTCCATATCGACATCATTTTCTTTCTTCACCTGTACTTTGTCTTTATCATCAAAGGAATCAATTGTCAGTTTCATCTGGTCATTTTGACCCACTTCATCGAAAGTAGCATTTCTAGAAATCACAATCTTTTGTGCATTTGTGTCATACATCCTGTATGCCTTAGCTTTTTCATCATTTCCAAGGAAAATACACTTAACAACTTTTGCATCCAGTTTCTTTCATTTTTCATCAGGCACATGAGTGTAAGCATGACAACCAAATACTCGTAAATGAGAAACATTAGGTTTCTTTCCAGTAAAGGGTAAGGTGTCTTACCCTCCACGGACTTAGTAGGACACCGATTCAAGATATGAGTAGATATGTTGCATGCTTCTGTCCAAAAAGTATTTTTCAAACCCTTGCTCTTAAGCATTGCCCTAGCCATCTCCACAATAGATTTGTTTTTCCATTCTATAACTCCATTCTGTTGTGGTGAATAGGGTGCAGTAGTTTGTCTCTTGATCCCCTAATCCTTGCCAAAATCTACACACTCTGTTAAAAATTACTCACCACCACCATTTGATTTGAGAGTCTTAATATAACAAACTGTTTGTTTTTTTAGCCAAAGCCTTGAACTCTCTAAACTTGGCAAAAGCATCAAATTTTTTGCTTATGAAATAAATCTAGATATGTCTTCTGTAGTTATCAATGAATGTGATGAAATAGTAGCAGCCACTAATGGACCTAGTTTGTATTGGTCCACACAGATCACTATGAACAAGACCAAAAATGCCATTGGCTCTTCTTGCTCCACCTTTGGAAAATCTCTCTCTACGTTGTTTTTCCAAATTACAACCCTCACAAATTTTTCCTTCAAAAGTTGATGATCAGCATAATTGCCCGCTTGCCATTTGCCTTTTCTTTGTTCTATCTCCTTTTGTTTCTTGAAGCATTCACACTCCCAATGGCCAGGTTTGTTGCAGTACCTACAATTTCCAGGTTTATTTTGCTTGGAATAGCCGCATCATTGACCTCGGCCTTGATTCCAATTGCCTCATCATTGGATTGTTCTTGAAATTGTTGGAACAATCCACGATTTGAGTTTCCACCTCTTGATTGGTGTCTTTCACGACCAAATCTGCCACCACGTCCTCTGACTGCAAGAGCTTGATCAAATCCTCTATTGCGATGACTCAAGTTCTCTTGACATTGTTCCTCCTGCAAAAGCAATCCACATAACTCTTCATAGGTTGGAAGATTTTCCCATGTAGCTATACTTGTGGTGAGAACTTGAGTCATCTGATGTGATTCACTCGAACTATTCAATGTCAATTGCACGATCTCGCGATCTCAAACTCTCTCTCCAATTGTTGCTAATTGGCTATGGCCAATCTAATTTTGACATTTCAAGACCATGAGGGTAAGGTGCTCGGCGAAGGTTCCCAAAATGGCCTATTGATGATCATTCGCCTGACTCAAAAAATGGATTTCTCATGCAAAAGAACCTTTGCCCACCTCAATTTAGATAAATCTGAAGTGGATGTACAGTCTGTAAGCTCAACGAAGTTTTCTGATACTGTATAGGCATCTTTTGACTGAAACAGTGATTTTATAAGTCATTTTCCATCAAAAATATTGTCCTTTCTTTTTTCCATGCTAGTGACTTTCCTAACTTTTGCCCATCAGTCTTTTTTCATTTTTTTTTCTTTTGTTTTTCTTTTACTGTCTTTTTCACAAAAATTCTGAACAATCAAATATTGAAAATAAAAAATTAAAAAACAAAAAAAATTAAAAATCATTGAGATCAAGCTTGTTGAACTGACAGAGCAGGCTGCCAAAACTTGTGTAATCGGTTGCCATTCACCGAAGTATCAATTCGTTTTCCATCCAAATGCTCAAGGATTACTATGCCATAGTTCAGGATTTCCTTCACTTTATACGGGCCTTCACCGGTAAACTTCAATTTTCCCTTGATCAGCTTGGTTTTGTACATCAGTGCAAGATCTCATGCTTTCAGATCGTTTTTGTGCAATCGACGATCGTGCCATGCCTTTTGGCGGATTTTCTCTGCTGCTAACGCATGAACTGTCATCAATCGAGTTTCACATAATTTGTGCAACGCTTCATGACGTAGTTGTAAAGACTTATCATCATTTAACCGTTTTGTTGCTGCTATGCGTAAAGTTGAGATTAAAACTTCAATCGGCATGACAACATCTTGACCATAAACCAATTGAAAGGGTGTTTGATTTGTACTATTTTTGTAAGCGGTGTTGAATGCCCATAATGCTGCATACAGTTTATGTTCTCAAACAGACCTACTTGCTTCAATTGTCTTTGTTATAATAGTGTAGAGAATCTTATTGGAAGATTCAGCTTGGCCATTCCCTCTGGGATAATGGTATTGCCACCAATTATTCTAAGATCAAAGTTATTGTGGAATTGCCACCACCAACAACAATTCGAGGAGTTTATGTGTTTATGGGTCATGCGAACTACTATCGAATTTTTATTATCTTCTTTGCGGATTTAGCACGACCTATATACAAACTAACTATTGTTCCTATTTGGATAGTAGAGGCATTAGAAGCCTTTGAAAAGTTAAAAAAAGTATTATCTTCAGCACCAATACTGCATTCTCCAGATTGGACATTAAAGTTTCGTGTTCATACGGATGCCTCAAAATACGCCATTGGATCAGTTTTGACGCAACCAGGTGACTATAAGAAGGATTATCCTATACGATTTGCAAGCAGACATGTTACAGATTCAGAGAAGAATTACTCAACAACAGAACGTGAAGCACTAGCCATGATTTTTTCTGTTCGGAAATTTTGTCACTACCTCATGGAAACGCACTTTGCATTTTACACGGATCATCAACCATTACTTTACTTGGTAAGTAAGATGTGTAATATTGGATGTATTGCAAGATGGTTATTTTTATTGACTGAATTTGACTTTTGAATTGTGGTCAGAAAGGGGAAACAACATTATCTAGCCGATCATGTTTTGTGAATTGAATCCGCACCAGTTAATACTGAAGTGGATGATGAACTGCCAGATCCCGCGTTGTTCTATGTTGAAGCAGTACCTGAGTGGACAGCAGATATTGTTGAGTACCTGATGCTAGGACAATCAAATGACTGACAATTGATTCATAAGGCTCAACCTTATCAATTCAAGTGCAATTGTATCGTCGTGGATCAGAAAATATTTTACGAAGATGTGTTTTATTGCATGAAGTACCAGATTTAATCATGTTTTCACATGATGGCATGAGTGAAAGACACTTCTCTACAGATATTACAGTTCGCAAACTTTTACAATCTAGATGTTGGTGGCCTACGCTTCATAAGGACACATAAAATTTTATTCAGACATGTGATGTCTGCCAGCGAGCACGACGGCCTACTCGACAGAATTATGAACCCTTACATCCGATTTTATCGCAAGCACCGTTTGAAAAATGGGAACTGGATTACGTTGGTCCTATTCATCCTACTACGCAAGGATCTCAGGCCCGATACATTATCGTCGCCACTGATTATATGACCAAGTGGCTGATGCGAAATCTACGGCCAAGTTTCTATATGAAAATATTATAATCAGATTTGGATGTCCGATTGAAATTGTCAGTGATCGGGGTACACACTTTGTTAATCAAACAATAAAGTGTTTACTGGAAGATTGTTTTGTTATACACAGATTTAGTACTCCCTATTGGAATGGCCAAGCTGAATCTTCCAAAAAGATTCTTTGCACATTATGACAAAGACAGTTGAAGCGAGTCGGTCCGATTGGGAACATAAACTGTATGCAGCATTATGGGCATTCAGAACTGCTTACAAAAATAGTACAAATCAAACACCCTTTCAACTGGTTTATGGTCAAGATGTTGTTATGCCAATTGTATTTTTAATCTCATCTTTATGCATAGCAGCAACAGAACGATTAATTGATGATATGTCTTTACAACTCCGTTATGAAGCGTTGCACAAATTATGTGAAACCTGATTGATGGCAGTTCATGCCTTAGCAACAGGAAAGTCCGCCGCAAGGCATGATATGATTGTCGATTGCACAAGAAGGATATGGAAGCAGGAGATCTTGCATTGATGTACAAAACCAAGCTGATCAAGGGTAAGTTGAAGTTTATCAGGGAAGGCCCGTATAAAGTGAAGGAAATCCTAAACTATGATGCAGTAATTCTTGAGCACTTGGATGGAAAACGATTTGATACTCTGGTAAATGGCAGTCGATTACGCAAGTTTTGGCAGCCTGCTCCGCCAGTTTAGCAAGCCTGATCTCAAAATATTTTAATTTTATTTATTTTTTAATGTTTTATTTTTAGTATTTAACTTGCTATTTTTTTTGAAAAAAGACACTTAAAAATAATAATAAAATAAAAAAAGACTGATGAGCAAAAGTCAGGAAGTCATCAGCATAAAGAAAAGAAAGCACAGAATTTTTGATGGAAAATGCCTTAGAAAATCACTGTTTTGGACAGATTTGGCCAATACAGTATTAGAAACCTTTGCCGAGCTCTCAGACTGTACATCCACCCTTGATTTATCTAAATTGAGGTGGGCGAAAGTTCATGACAAGAGAAAATTCAATTTTTGAGTTAGGCGAATGTTCAGTGATATGCCATTTTGGGAACCTTCGTTGAGCATCATAATCTCATTATGAACCTTCACCGACCTACTAGATGATCTTAAAATGTCAAAATTAGGTTGTCCATAGGTTCAAATTGTGAAAAAATGCATTTATGACAGTACCTGGATGAAGGACGCTCCTGGGCAAAGGTTCATCCTTCGCCAGCCCTGGAAAACGTTCGCCTGATAGGTTCAGATCCCTAGAAACCTTCGCCGAGATTTTTATAGCCCATTTTTACAATAATGCACATGCCTGCAAATTTTTGTTTAGAACTGATCAGCCAAACTACTATTCGGTGTAATGGACGCACCAAATTCACCTATAAATTGGCTGAATTCGATTCATTCCTCACTTGTGCTAGCGAAGCTCTTGCGAATTTTCCTTGTGACCAAAGCCTTCCAAAATTCCTGCATTGCTTCTGATACACTTTCACGCGTTATAATTTCTTTTCGATCATCATGTCTTCTACCAATACTTCTCAGTCTCCATGCTATACTATCCATCGTGATGTCCCATCTGCAATGGACATCATGATTCTTCCTAGCACAAGCATGGTCACTCAGTGGATGACCCTTGCGGAGCCTCTACTCACTGAAATGGGTATTCATGAGAGAGCCTTTTCGAGTCGTATCAATATGGATTTCATCACTCTTGCCTTCAGTACGTGGAAGGAAGAGAAATCCAAATTCTATATGACTTTCCAGGTAGCCACACACAAAGTGCGTGTCACTGAGGCCGCACTTGCAACTATAGGAATATCATCTAGTATGCAGGCCTCACCCAATCACAAGCACGCCAAACAGGCCATCAAGCCATTTATTGACCTCAGCAACGATCTGCACTGGACTAATGATGGCTACCTTATGGAAGCCATCATTGAGCCTTCCATCCACGCAGCTGCCTAGCTATTGAATAATTTTCTGATGGTTGACATCCTCAAGAAAGACCGCATCACATCTCAAATCCTTCACAGGATAGTGTAGTCCCACACCAAGTTGGCCAAAGCCCCTCTTGAACCATATAACTGGTTCAAGACTATTTTTAGTGAGCTCAATTGAGCTATTAAGGCCAATACTAAGCAGCAGTTTGCCGCTGGCTCTTTATTGTCCCTCTTAGCCGCTTCTCACCTAGAAAACAGAATCCATGGCTTGCACCTGGATTCTGTGCTTTCGGTTTATGAAGAAACACTGGCAGAATCATCTCATCAGCCTCAAGTTCTCATAGTCATCGTCATCCATGCAGCAAGATCATAATTCCTGACTCGCCTTCCGCGTCACGACGTCGCACTAGGCATACCTCGTCAGCTGCGCTTCCACCCCCTGCTGCTATTTGCACTGAACTTCCCATTCCCCTCGCCTCTGATGCTTCCCTCGCCTCTGCTCCTATATAAGGACAGTTTGTGACCATTGGGCCTACCATTCCCATCACAGCTACCTAGGCTGCCTCACCCCCGCACACCAAAGCAACCTCACCCAACACACAGTTCTTCATGGATATGTTCGATGATTCTGACCCCCTTGGAGCCACCGAAATCTTTGAAATGCCCCAGAGCCCAGCGCCCTTTGAACCCCAATCCCTTGGAAGAGGATTCGGGCATATCCATAAATCTACTGTTGGTGTCGAAGATGCCAGTCAGCAACCACCCACATAGGGTAGCCCAGCCACACTTTGGTGGGTCGACATAGTTGTAAAGTCACCAAAGCAGTTCGACGCCACGGTGCCCGAAGGGTTTGAAGAGGAGGATACTTTTGAAGAAGAAGAGACCGTGGCACCTATTCCACGCCTACCAAGGACAGTACCATCAGGTTCTCCTACTACTGCCACCTCCATGACCGTAGATTTTGGTGATGCTCTAGGGTTAGTTTCAAGCCTTGGACAAGTGATCCAGTCTATGCTGGATAAGAAGAAGGAGATGGAGCAGAGGATCTCTGATCTAGGATTCGAAAACACTCTGATCAGCCAGAAAATTGTCCACCTGAATTGAGAGTTAAAGATAGCCAAACAACATGAAGAAAAGGTTGAAAGCGAAAAGAAATTGGCCCAGCAACAAGTTGATCGCTTGGAAACCTACATCAGCTCCCTGCAAAACGCCCTGACAACCGCACATGATCAAGTAGATAAGGCAGTGCAAGATGCCAAGCAACAAGTGCAACTGCTGAAGGGGCAATTATAGTTGGCCGAACAAGATCGCATACGGCTTCAAGGTGAATTGGATGCGACCACCCTTGAGCGTGATGCCTATCTGCAAACGCAAATACCTGATCATTCGGTCACACCGACGGAGATCACATATTTATTCAAGAAAGTGGAAACATACAAAGTGGCCATTCAGAGATTCCAAGGCCGCTTTGATAGGTTCAAAGGAGCAGCTTCAACCGAGTTGGCAAAGGTAAAAGAGACCATCACTGCCTATGAAAAAGTAGCCGCTCAAGTGTTGGAAGCGAGACACAAATCCCCGTCCCAGTCATGCCGCAATTCTCCCCTTCGCGCCAATAAGCTATACCAATGGATACATGGATTGATTCGAGCATGGACCAGGGAGGGAGCTCCAGATCTAGCAGATCAACTGCCAACCATACCGGCAGTACAAGCAGGTCCATCCTCATCAAGGACAAGACATTTATTCAGAAGGCCCATCAGTGTTGAGGACCATATCCAGACCTTCTTAAAGCAACATCCACATGAATCCTCGCGTGGTGGATGGGTTCTCAAATTTAAGACCTCCGAGATCGAGGCCAACAAAGAATTGGACAAAATACCTGCACTGGGAGAGCAGCCGGCATGGAGAATCACGGTTTTTGAGAAAACTCCAGAATCAATTAGGAGTTACGTCACCAGTCCTCACCAGTTGCGGGTAGATCCTTATTACGTGCTAATGCCGTGAAGACATAAATGGAAAGATTTGGGATTGCCTATGGACAAAATCACCATCCATACGTCCAATTGGCCAATCATCCATCAGCCTTATAGCTGGAACATTTCAGTGGACTTTCACCGTGCCTTACAAGCATATCAGAGAGAGTATGTCCACTCTCGGGATCCAACAGTGTAACAATCGATAATGTTTGCTAAAGATTTAACTCTGGTGGCTTCAGTGGCAACCAATTGGGACAATTGCCTTCCTACCCTGGCATTCGATCCAAATAAGCCGATGGCCTCAGAGAAATCAAAGATTAGATGCCGATTGCTAGACTGTATTTCCACGCAACTATGATGGGAGGCTCTTGGGAATCCTGCTTCACTTCATGGACAACTTCCAAGTGGATTGTTGGAGCCCACCGTTGTTTCCTGCCACACAACTTGGATTTCAATACTGCACGTCTTGACTTTATGGAGAAGGTGCAGTATCATTTAATTAAGATTCGGTGCGAAGCCAATAAAAGTCTCCAATAACTACATATTGCAGGTGTCGTGGGACCGCCACTAGTTTTGGTGGGGGATACTGTTGGAGGGTTTGCGGATCCCAAGGCAACCCTAACCCTAGTGAATAAGTGAGAGGGATTTGGCACCCTACGTGTGTAAGTCCAACCCGATGACCACATAGTTATTTGATTGATTAGTTAAAAGTTAATAGAGGACTTTAGGCCTTTTTGCGGGACTATTAATGTCGTAGGGCCTAAATGTCAAGTTAGTGAATAAAGTTGGGTTTCCCTCCAATTTTGATGGTTCCCACACTTTTTTAAATTTGAATATAAAGAGAGGCAAGAGTGGACCAATAGGATTCAGAGGCCAGGGTCCTCCTCTTGACTATAAAAAGGGACCAACTCGAGTTGCTCCTGATGTTCATTTCCTCATTTCAATAAAGCAGATTGATTCTCTTTAGAAATGGATTGATATATGTCCTTGCTCTTCCTCTCTTTTCCTCCATTTCTCATGCTTTCTTTGGATTTTGCTAATTGTTGGATCTGATCATTATTGGGATTGCTATTTCTTATGCTTTTTGTGAGAGAGAAAAAGAGAGAGAGAAGAGTAAGTTTCTATCATTGTTGTGGATTTAGGGTTAATGGAAGTAGGGTTAATGGATGTAGTGTTAATGCTTAGTGTTAATGGATGTAGTGTTAGATCTTCCATTCATGTTGAAATCTGAACTATACTATCGCTCTCATGGGAACGAACCTCCGCGTGACAACTAACTCCATCTCTTTGATGCTAGATTGACTAGATCTTGGATTCAGGTTAGGCAAGGAAAGAAACCCACTACATTACCTCAGACTGAAAGCCCCAAATTCGGTAAGGAAAAAGCCTAAACTTGAATCGGTAGAATTTCTATCTATTTGTCATTCAGACTGTTTTGATTGTTTATTAGTTAAGTGCCGCACTCAACTACTGGCAAATCTGTACATAGATTGGTATAGAACTCATTCCAATAAGACTTGCATTATTCTCAGCCACTATTGATCACATAGACTAGAAGTTGCTCTATCTAGTTGGCAGATTCCAAATTCTGCAACCAAAAGTGAAAAGTACTGTGACCTTGTAAATCTAGTCCAAGAACACCAATTTTTGACCAAAAATCACTATCTAGATCCAATTTTGATAATTACATTGACATCCAATCATTATACACTATCATAATAACTATAAGACAACAAGTACAAACCTTGAAAACGTTTAAGAACGTGTTATGTCCATGACCAGTACATAGGATACAATATACTCCTATCCTGGATACACGGTACTCCAGTGAAACAAGCTATTAGTTATGCCACGTCATACTGGACGTGACCCGAAGGCAACTAATATCCTTCTGAGGCCCAAAACACACTAAATGGAGTTTAGACAAGGTATGAGATAGTGTATGCATGTAGAGTTATCAATAACAATTCTATGAATAGTTGGTCCATTCTTAGGATTCTATTCTAGGTGAATCTATGTATAGAAAATTTAGGGCTATGCATGGCTATGTGCCCAGGTTGCTTTTGGCTCTATATATTGGGTCCAAACTCGCCCTACTCGTCATCATGGTTTTGGATTCATTGTCAGGCTCTCACTCTATATTCATGCTTCTTGTTTCTTGGCTTGGGAGTGAGGCTTCTAGAGTTTGATTGGATGCTTCTACTTGGTTGGGTGGTTTCTCCATAGTGTGTTATCATTGTATTTGTGATTTGTAAGCAGGATCTAAGGAGCTTCCCTTATAGTGATACCAGATCAGTCCGACTTAATAATCTGACAAAAGAATTTGTTAATAGAAAGAAAAAGAGGAATCAACCTAGTCCGCTTGTTGTTTGGAATGAGAAATTTAATCAATGTTTTGAGAAACTTAAACAATGATTGTTTCAGCTCCCGTGTTACAAATTGCAAATCCAGATTTACCTTACGTCGTGAGAACGGACACAAGTGATGTTGCAATTGGAGTGGTTTTATTACAAATGGATAGGCCACTAGCGTTTGAGAGCAAAAAATTCACTGGTCCTCAGTTGCGTTATACTACGCAGGAAAAGAATTGTTTGTTGTAATCCATGCAGTTAAAACCTGGAGACACTACTTGTATTGTTGAGAGATTATTTCGGTTGTATGGTCTGCCCAGTGACATTATTAGTGATAGAGATCCTAAGTTCATAGGTCACTTTTGGTCAGCAGTATTTCATAAACTTGAAACTTCTTTGAGCTTAAGTTCTTCTGATCATCCAAAATCAAATGGCCAGATAGAAAGGACTAATCAAACTATGGAAGATTATGTGAGAATGTATGTTTCTCACAGGCAATCTCATTGGGAAGATTATCTCCCACTGGTTGAGTTTGCATATAATAGTAGGAAACATTTTGCTACAGATTACAGTACTTTTATGCTTATGTATGGTTTTCAACCTAGATCTCCAATAAATATTGAGACAAAATCTGTTAAGATTCATAAGGTTGCTGATTTTTTGCATGATATGCAAGAGATGTTGCAAGTGGCTATGGATAGTATTCGTAGTGCTCAGGATAGGGCTAAACACTATACCGATCTTAAGAGATCATTAAGAGATTTTAAAGTTGATGACTGGGTATATCTTAGGATTCCAAGAGATTATAAGACGCTACGTATAGGGAAGCATTATAAGCTGTCTACCCATTATTGTGGACCTTTCAGGATTGTACGTAGCATTGGTTCTTTGGCGTAGGAACTTGATCTTCAAGGAAAATCAACTGCACACCCAGTGTTTCATGTAAGTCATTTGAAACTAAGTTTACATGATGGTGATACAGTTGGATCGGATGAGAATTTATCTCATTTGGAAGATTTGTTGCCTAGTGTACCTTTGGAACCTGAGAAAGTGCTCAAAACTAGAGATAAACAATTGAGAAATCATTTTATCCCTAAGTGCTTAATTTGGTGGAAGGGTCGTACTCAGGATGATGATTAGTGGGAGAGAGTTGATAGCATAAAGAAGAATTTTCCAAAGAGACAAATAAAATCAATGCACAATGTGATCACAATTTGTGTTCAAAGTGATCGAACCAAAAAGTCACATAAAATAGAGTGCAATTTGCAAGGTAGTTATACTTGTTCACAATGTCATGGCAACACGAACGTATCATATGAGTTCATAGGTATTACTCTTGTCGAGTCAATTGCAAAGAATCTGGACACATCCTTTCAAATCGTAGCATTGTTTCCACGATAGTTAACTTTGAGCCATTTCATATTAAAGCTCAAGTATTTTCCATTACGTCCATAGTCAACCTCATAAATATGTTGAAGTGTTCGTGTTGGCATTGTATGTTTTGTACTGGCACAACATATCTTGAACATTTTAGGATTTACGATTTAAAACTAGAAGAACTAGAATAAACAAATTCATAGGCCCTTTTCAAATTAAAATATTACTTACCTGTCATGAACAATTGCGAGCGAATTCCCACCCTTGTTCTGTCACGTGTTCACCATTTTCCATTGCTTTTTCAAGAGTATCATAGATCCATTCACATCTGCATCGAGAAGGTAATTGTTCTAATGGCTCATCATTCTCATGCAAATGGTGAGTCACCGTCCTGTTCCTTCTCATGTTTCATCTCAAGGCCACACTTCTCTCCTTTTTGGCTTCTTCGTACTTCGAAATCCACTTGTCTCTTAGCAATTGACGTCATCGATCTATATCTGTATATGAAAATTACACCACTAATTTGATTGGTACCATGTCGCTCGAACAAAGGGCAATTGTTTTCAACACAAAAGGAGGCACTGTTAAAGGCCCTTCATCTCCACCCGCTGCTACAGATGAATCGTCCTCCAACCCTCACTACAATTTAAATGCCGATGGGGATGTAGTGAGGAATGAAAAAGGACAATTTTTAATAAATAAATTTCATTTGTTATGTTTCCGTTATTTTAGAACAAGAATTTTTAAAAAATGGTGTAATCAACTTGAAGAATAAAATCCAAGACTATGCAAGAGCTGCGGGAAGAATTCCCACAAGAAAATGAGTTCGATGTAGGAGCCATATCAAAAGATATGAGCAAATGCATTCGACATAAGAGGGATGCCATGCGGGACACACTTCGGGTAGGCAAGTCAAAACTTGCCTGGTGTTCCAAGCCAGATTGGAAGACTTGCAAGGATGAGGCCAAAGATCCAAATAAATATCGCCTATAGAAGGAGGCTGTGGTGAGTAGGATGACCCATGGCATGGGGAATCCTAAGTTAGAATCTAGTGGAAAGATGGGCCTATAGGCCCAAATTCATTCATATTCTAAACATTTTTGACATGTTTTAAAATATTCTCTATGCATTGAAAATTTACAGAGGATATCAGATTCCAACACTAGTAAAGTCCGTCAACATCCTGTTTAACCTTAAAAAAAATGTCCGATAGATGTCAAAATTTTTTGACAGGTTTAAAAATGTCTTTTGTTCATTGGAAATCTGTAGAGGTATCAGATTCCAACATTGAGAAGATATGTCAGTTTTCAACATCCACGTGTACTGTCATCAAGGAGAGAGATAGCGAGCAAGAGAGAGTTTGTGTGTGTGTGTGTGTGTGTGTGAGAGAGAGAGAGAGAGAGAGAGAGAGAGAGAGAGAGAGAGAGAGAGAGAGAGAGAGAGAGAGAGAGAGAGAGAGAGAGAGAGAGAGAGAGAGAGAGAGAGAGAGAGAGAGAGAGAGAGAGAGAGAGAGAGAGAGAGAGAGAGAGAGAGAGAGAGAGAGAGAGAGAGAGAGAGAGAGAGAGAGAGAGAGAGAGAAACCGACGCAAGGTAGAGAGAGCAAGAGCCTGTAAACAAGAGAGCGAGGAAGATCTAGTCAACGGTAGAGCAAGATTCAACCATTGGATGGTATGCATCATGTCATCATCTCTAACATTTTGTCATCGTGTCATTATTCAGCAAAAATTTGCCTTGGACAGTGCTCCACATGATTTGCTCAATGATATTTTTTGTTGTACAATAGCCAAAAGTAGACCTGGGTACATAGACTTCAAAATCTCTTGTTCATATTGAAGAGAGATTAGTGATCAAAATACAAATTTGAACTAGATTAACGTTTCCTTTGACATTAGCATAACTAACCACAACTTTTTTTTTTCAATGAATCAATAGGAAGTGGGCTATGTGGTGGTTGTTTAGAAATGAAGTTCGGCTAGTTTGGGCAATGGGTCACATTTTATGATAGATCATTTTTTTTCTGCAAATTAGCTCTAGAGTCCATACTAAGATGCTATCTATAAATTTAGTAGAATGGTTAAATGTATTTGTTTTGAATTTTTTTTTGCAGAATGGTTTTGACAAGGTCAATGTATAGGAGAGTTGAGGCTGAGTCACAACATTTTTCAAGTGTTCTAGGAGATATTGAAATATCTACTAGCAGAGAAAACATCCCAGGTGATGGAGGAGACACAAGAGGAAGAGGAGCTATCTACTCAATTTTGTGTTTTGCAAGAAGACTTCCATGAGGATGTAAGCTTGGATGACCCTGAGCATGATGGAAAAAAACAAAAAAGAAAAGAAAAAGATAAGTCTCAAGATGATGAGATTTCTGCCATTCCGCAGCACTTTCGTGTGGGGGTGCTTCAGCCACCATGAATCATTTGAGAATGGTAAGAAATACTCCTCCTCCACCGGTTCTTCTACGTAGAGTATACATCCATGAGAGTATTCATCAGGTTGGACCATTGAAAAAAGTTCTTAAGACTACTTTCAGAATGGATGGCTACCTTGAAGAAAAGGGAGCCTTTGTGTTGTCTTTGCAAGGAGTAAGTGGCGTATCTATGAAAGTTAATGATGAGATCAAAGCCACATGGGACTCAATATGGACAGAAGTGAATGACTCCTTTGAGAAAGAACTTGCCAACAATGAAATTTGGGCTGACTTTTCTGGAAAGATGTTCTTGTGTTGGGACGGGAACCATAGAACAAAGGCATGGATTGAAGAGATTGCTGAGTCATTTCGTTTTGAAAGAGAGAAGCATATTTTAGTGAAGGCCACATTCATACATGTTTTACCTTCTGATTCCATGCCATTGTTAAGAGCGTTAAATAGAATCAACAAGTAAGTAATGTTCTGTAGTTCAAAATTTTAGCTAGCCACATATGTTCCTTGTTTTTTGATTCAATCTATGTTAAGGCTCCCTAAATTGATGAATGTTTGATATTGCTTCTCCATGAATGTGTAATGTATTCTTCTCGGTGAGAAAATTGGGAGAGAGTGACGCATCATATTTTGAAAGTAATTTCACAACTGAAGAGTTGGCTCAAGTTCACATTGTTAGAGATCTGGAGAAGAGAAAGGGGATTTTACCATGGTACCCACTGACACGCTTTATGTTGGCAAAGATTGTGTATAATGTAAGTGCTTCCCTTGCCTCTGAAATAGATTCCATCACTTTCTTTGTTTGTGTGAAAATTTCAAGATGGATGATTTATTGCTTTTCATGTATCCAAAATGAAATTCAGCGGGAGGTTGATGAGCTGTTGAGTAAGGGAGCAGACACATCAACCAAACAGACAAGCTGATGTTGAATTGCGTATAAGAAAAAAATATGGCAATCGAATGAGTAAATTATTGGGTATCATGGATCCCAAGAATGGAGATCAGTGGTTTACAATGATAACCATGAAATCTTTGGAAGAAAATGGATTCTCATTGGGTTTGGAAAAATCGAATGGTTTGTATTTGGCAGATGTTTCTAATGAGACTAGGTGTTAGTGGCTCAGAAATTGCTTGCGTGGAGCTATGTATAATATTCCTATTGATGACAAGATGTTTCGTATTTCGGTTGCCAAAGAAGTATTCTACGAGGCACTCAAACTGGAGGCTTTGAGGATTCTTGAGCTATGTCATGATGCAGGAGGTAAGCCTTTGAGGTTTTTTACAATTAGACAAGAGATTTTGAAAAATCATGAAACTTGATTTGACAATTTGTATTTTTGTGCATATTATAAAATGAATTAGTTAATAATGTCAATGGTGAGCTTTATTGTGGTTGCCTATCAAGACATTGCCTGTAGGATTTTCGTTAGAGACGCCATCTTATGATGGTTGTTCATAGGTCATAATCTATTCATAATGCCTCATAGAGGAATTCCTTACGGCCTCCTACTGGCAGGTGGTGGTCATAGTGCCTCGTAGCAAGTTTTCTTATGGGCTTCTTACGAGCAGTCATCATAAGAGGAAGCCCCCCTTACGGATTACTTATGGGCCTTTTACGAGGAGTTCTTGCAAAGAACCTTATGAGCTCCTTGCAGGCTCTTTATGAATTCCTTATGGGTTCCTTATGGGCAGCGACCATATAACTAGCGAGAATTGTAGCTACAATCATTGTCAAATCAGTTGCACAGTGCATGATATTATGCAAATAGGACAGTCGACAATTTTGTCAATTCGAACTGGAGTCGAAATAGTTGACAATTTGTCGAGTTGAGTCGAAGTCAAGTTAGTCGACAATTTGTCAATTCAAACTGGAGTCGAGT
The DNA here is from genome assembly GCA_029204225.1 of Diphasiastrum complanatum. NCBI lineage: Eukaryota > Viridiplantae > Streptophyta > Lycopodiopsida > Lycopodiales > Lycopodiaceae > Diphasiastrum > Diphasiastrum complanatum. The sequence goes on along the minus strand of CM055092.1, from coordinate 11,359,889 downwards.
TTGACAAAGGTTTGAATGGGCTTCTATCAATAGTCAATGGTCTACAGTCTTCGATAGTTTGACTATCAAAACTTCCTCGATAATTTGACTCAATAATTTGACTATCATGTAGATACATGTTTGTGATTCTCATGTATTTCTACAGATTCTGTGACAATGCAAGTAAATATGTAGTAGCATGAATGAATCTAGATTAACATGGAATTTAGGAGAGAAGGAATAAATCCAACAAGAACACCATGTTGGAGGGTTTGCGGATCCCAAGGCAACCTTAACCCTAGTTAATAAGTGAGAGGGATTTGGCACCCTGCGTGTGTAAGTCCAACCCAATGATCACATAGTTATTTGATTAATTAGAATGTTAATAAAAGGACTTTAGGCCTTTTTGCGGGACTTTTAATGTCGCAGGGCCTAAATGTCAAGTTATTGAATAAAGTTGGGTTTCCCTCCAATTTTGATGGTTTCCACACTTTTTTAAATTTGAATAAAAAGAGAGGCAAGACTGGACCAATAGGATTCAGAGGCCAAGGTCCTCCTCTCTACTATAAAAAGGGACCAGCTCGAGTTGCTCCTCATGTTCATTTCCTCATTTCAATAAAGCAGATTGGTTTTCTTTAGAAATGGATTGATGAATGTCCTTGCTCTTCCTCTCTTTTCCTCCATTTCTCATGCTTTCTTTGGATTTTGCTAATTGTTGGATTTGATCATTATTGGGATTATTATTTCTTATACTTTTTGTGAGAGATAAAGGGAGAGAGAGAAGAGTAAGTTTCTATTATTGTTGTGGATTTAGGGTTAATGGATGTAGTGTTAACGCTTAGTGTTAATGGATGTTAGTGTTAGATCCTCCATTCATGTTGAAATCTGAACTACACTATTGCTCTCATGGGAACGAACCTCCGCGTGACAACTAACTTCGTCTCTTTGATGCTAGATTGACTAGATCTTGGATTCAGGTTAGGCAAGGAAAGAAACCCACTACAATTTTGGCACCGTTGCCGGGGAGCTATGCCAATTTTTCAGTTTGCAGCATGTTTGGCTGATGGTTAGCTTGCATTAGGCATCTTGTCGTGGCATGAATAGTGTTAAAACTGCATTGTAGGGATAGTTTGGGATTGATTTTGCTAGATTTTGAGTGGATTTGCTTGTTTGAAATCTAATCTGATTATTAAACGGGGAAAGCTATTCAGATCACTAATCTTAAGATCCATTTGGATCTGAGATATTAGAGAAAATAACAAAAATCAGTCAAATCTGTCAAATTTGGTCAAAAAGAGGCAAAAAGTGTCATCAGAGCCCAGAACTTTTTACCCTCTTTCAAGGAACCTTCGTCGAGTTGTAGACACCTTCAATTTTGTTTACAGAACCTTCAGTTTGAAGGGTGAAGATTAATTCCCATCAAATTTCCAAAAACATAAGAAAAACCACTAAAAAACACCAAAAACTATCAAAATCCTAAAAAATACAGAAAAAGAACCTTCGCCCAATTCATTGTGCTTAGATGTGATTCAGATCTATCAACTGCCAGGTCGGCAAAGAATAATACCAAAAATAGAAAGGTTTTCAGAGGATCAGTTGTCATATTGTCATATTTTTGCCAAAAAAAAGTCACTTTTTTGCAAAATTACCAGTATTACTCTTGATCCTTTGCCGAGTTTCCAGAACATTCTATTTATATAGAAATACTATTTTTGAGTTCGACGAAGATTTATCTTGATCAAATCACAAAAAATCTTGATTTTTACTCTCGCCAGATCACAAAAACTGTATTTTCTTGTGTCTAAAACCTTCGTCTGATTGTCCATAGTTTTATCTGTGTCAGATCTTCCATCTGAGAAATCGACAAAGGTTATTTCCCAAGAAATTGCCAAAAAAGTGTTCAGAGAGTTTTTATCCCAAAATAGCACTGTTGAACCTTCGTTGAGCCAATATTCGTCTGTATAACCTTCGCCAGTCCTATTTTTAGTTTCTGATTTTCCATATCAAGTCTCTGTCAAAATTTGGATCAGATCTGATATATTTTGAATTGGACTCTGAGAGATTTATCATTTTTGAGAAGTATTGATTGATCGAATCTTGGGTAGTTTTTCATCATATAGAATCAAATTCTTGAAAAGTGGAATAGAGCTAGTAGATCTAATCTGAGATAGTCTTTGGAAAAATCTATATCCAATCACATTATCAATTTGAACTAAATGGCTGCCCCTGGAGCTGCTCTTGGAGGTGCTCCACAGGAAGTCAATCCAATTACTGTTAGAAGAGCACCCTAATTGGATCTACCCAAATATAATGGATTAACAGATCCAGTTCGGTTTCTTCAGATCTATGCTGAATCCTTGTGAGGTCTATGGTGAGATTTATCCTCAAGATAAACTTAAACTATTTCCTATGGCCTTAACAGGCGCAACACAAGATTGGTACTATAACCAAGATGAAACTGAACGTACAGATTGGGAGGTTGTTAAACAAGCCCTTATCACACAGTTCAAACCGCAGAAGTTTATGAAAGACCCTTTCCTACTTTAAAGTAAAATTAAAATGGGAAAGCGGGAAATGGTTCGAGATTACATCGAAAGGGTGAAACGTCTTAGATCTGAATGTGAGCCTGAGCTGATTAATGAAAATGCCATGATTATGTGGTTTTTGTCAGGTCTACCTAAACGGATCAGACGTGAACTGAAACGCCATAATGAGGGTACACACTTTTGCAAAATGTGATGGGCAATGCAATTCGGGAGGAGGATGAAGATTCAGATGATGAGCCAAATGTCAGTATGTTGCCTTATACAGTAGGGCAGACTACTACGACATCCACCACTATTGCATCAACGAATGCCAATGCTACTGCAGAAATGATGCTCAATGAGTTCGAGAAACTTGGGAAGACCCAACAGAAACAGATGGAAAAGTTGCAGTTGCAATTTGATGAGAAGATCAAAGCATTGAAAATTTTCCACGGAGAAGCGAACAAGGAACCTGAGAAGTTTGCAAAGACTTTTCCTACCAGGGAAAATGTCTGGTATTCTATTTGTACAGGAAATCACACAATAAACGAGTGTCCTCAATTGAAAAAACAAATGGAAATCAGTGTTTGCCATCTGTGTAATTCACTTGACCATGAGACTGCCTTTTGCAACTTCAACCCTCGGATGATTCAGCAACGGTATGCCTAGATTGGATATCGAGATCCACAGTATGGAGGCAATCCAGCAGCAAGACTACGAAAATCTACTCTTGGATACCCAGAGCGTCTAGTCTTGCCTGCCCCACCAAAGCCCTCCACTCCTCCTGCCAATTTGATGGAACCAGAACCTTACGGAAGTGCTGAGCAATGGAGCTATGGTAATGATCAGGAAGGTGGATCTTCAGAACAGTATGCCATTTATGCTGCCGCTCAACAACAAGCCTTGAGAAATTGGGCCAGAGCACCACTTGGATGCTTTGCATGTGGAGAAAATCACAGAGTTGCAGGTTGCCCAAATAAAGAAAAATCTGTACCATTTTGTCGTGACTGTGGATATGGGCATTGCTATAAAAACTGTCCAACAAGATCGAAGCCACCACCAGCTAGAGCACCTGTAAATTTGATAACCATCAAGCAAGGATCAATGGCTCAAATAAACCAAGTGCACCCTTGATGGTGGTCACCAGAGCATAAAAGCAAAAAGAACCAGTAGTGGATTCAATACCTGCTGATTCTATACCATTGAGCGATACACCAACAGCATCAAAAGTTTATCCAAATCTTAATGCAAAAAAACGAAGATATTAGGATATGAGACAGTGGATTAAGCATCTACAAGAAGAAGAGGAACTTGAAGCTGCTAAAGTAACAGCTGAAGTTCGGTCTTCACCATTGCGGCCTCCAAGAAATTTACGTATGGATATGAATGATCAATTACATCATCACGAAGAACCCTTCAAGATGACGGAACCGGAAGCACCGCATACAGAATTACTCATGAATATTTTGTCTAGCAAGATCAATATTTCATTGGGAGAGCTCCTAAAGTTGGTGCCAAAAGCAAAAGAAGTCTTAGCGCAAAAGTTAGCTCAAGAAGAATCAGAAGACCATCAGGAGCCGCTCTTTTGTGCTGGATTTGAAGAATCTAATGATGTACTACATGTTGGAGCAGCTTGGGAAAGTGAACAAAAGAATATCACTCTGCCAATACAACATAGACAATTTTCTAAAGAAACAGCCGTGATAGACGGCGGCTAATGAGGTTTGGTTGAGGCTAATGGGGTTTAATTTGGTTGAGGGTAGGAGTGAGAAAACCCTAATATCATATCCAAGTCCATCAAAATATATTATGGATAAAATCAATGTACAAGAGATATGAAACATAAGCAATTGAGTTGGACGACATATAACCACTGACGGGATAATTGATCCGGATGAAATATGGTCCAGCATGATATGCCAGAGCATTTTAAACGTTATACACTGGATGATGTGGTTATCATGTTACCTAAAGCACATCGTGAACCTGAAGAACACATGCCGGAATCTAAAGAGGTTTACGATGGCCCAGCTAGGACGCAGCCAATGAATCTTGCAGAACCAGGAGAACCAAAAAAGATTGTACAAGTGGGATTACAACTTACTCCTGAACAGTACCAAGCACTCCATTTGCTACTTATTAAGTATCAAGATTGTTTTGCATGGACTTATCAAGATTTGAAGGGTATTTTGACATTAGTCATTGAACATACCATACCTTAGTACCTGATGCAGTACCAAAGGTTACAAAGTTCTATCGCTGTAATCCTAATGTGGTAGATTTGATAAAGAAAGAACTTCAGAGATTGCTTGACGCTGATTTCATTTATGAGATCAAGCATACCAAATGGATTTCACCGATTGTCATTGTTCCTAAGAAAAATGGAAAATTGCGAACCTGTGTGAATCTCAAAGCATTGAATAAAGTGACACGGAAGGATCACTTTCCGTTACCTTTTACTGAAAGCATTTTGGATCGCCTTGCTGGAGCAGAAGCTTATAGTTTCCTGGATGGATTTAGTGGTTACAACCAAGTTAAGATTGCATCTGTTGATCACTACAAAACTGCTTTTGCAACATAATGGGGCACCTATGCTTACAAAGTAATGTCGTTTGGACTGTGTAATGCACCAAGTTCATTCCAAAGAGTAATGCAATTTGCCTTTAAAGATTATTTGTAGAAATTCCTTGAAATTTACTTGGACGACTTGGGAGTTCATAGTACAGATACAGACCACCTGGATCGATTGGAGAAAGTCTTTGAAAGATGCCGCAAATATCAGATTTCTCTAAATCTAGAAAAATGCCAGATATGGGTTTCTCACGGAGTGGTGCTTGGACATGTGATATCAAGACATGGTATTGCCACCGATTATTCTAAGATCAAAGTTATTGTGGAATCGCTACCGCCAGCAACAATTCGAGGAGTTTATGTGTTTATGGGTCATGCGAACTACTATCGAATTTTGTCATATTTTAACTTTTTGTAAAGATTTAAAAAAAGTTAAAAAATAGCTTAATAAAATTTTAGTAGTTTTTCTTAACTTTTAAAGGCAAATGGTTTTTGGATTGTGATAATGATTTTTTTTGTTAATCCAACAGTTTCATCATGGCACGTACTTTACAACATTATACCACAATAATAATTAAAATACATACATTTAATACTTCAATAGATGACAACAAAATCTAGTATAAGCAATAAAAACTTCACTCTCTTATGTCATAATTTTCGTTTTTTTGTCTTTTGGAAGACAAGTTTAGACTTGTAAATCTAAAATTGGTAAACCTTATTTTTGAGTTCACATGAAGAGATCTAATATGATAAGATTTCTTCATAATTATTATTCCGTTGTATTACACAACACAATTAACCGAATAAAGTTGTCCTAGAAAAGACTCTTGTTCACCTTTGCTTTTCAATCTAATACCAGTTAAATGAAAGTAAAAATTGTCGAAGATCTTCGAGGCCAACAAAGGCTATAGGGTAAGCATTGAGCTTGGTATCTGCACCATAGTCATGTGAAAATAATAATAGTACGAGCACATGGATGATCGATTCTCTGCTTTTGCATGCATTAGCATTAATTTGTTGCTATGTAAGTTGAGAAGCATGAGATCATGATAAATAGGATTTAATGCACTTTTTAGACGATTCATATCTAATTTATCTTTGTTTTAACACTTGAAATTCAAACAAACCAACAATTTGCCTTCAAATTTGTGGTATTTTCTTTGAGATTGAGACAAATGCATTTATTAGCTTTTTTGCAAAAAAAAAGTATTGGTAAGTTAAGTACTCATGACAATTCATTTGTTTTTTTTTTTTTTTTAACTTTTCAAGTTGCAAGAGCTTACATTATCACAATCATTACCACAAAAATTAATTGAAGTTGTTACAATCATAGAACTATTATTGCATATTGAGATTTAAAATGATTAAAACTATGTATGAAATGATTTTGTTGATAGATTTTATTTTTTCATTTGATGATAGTTTCTTATACTGGATTTAATATTTTAATCACAAAATATGTCCATTTAGAATTTTTAAGTGGACAAATATTCAAGAATATTCATGATCAATATTTACAATAATAAGGTTCATTATTCATAATATTTCAATATCTACGATAGAATCACCACAGCTATCTAGGCTATCCAGCAACATGTCCCAATTCTTGTTCAGTATTCACCACGATTCACAATATTCACGATATTCACAATAATTACGATCAATATTTAAGATATTTGCTTTTTAGTATTCACAATGTTAGATGATCGTTGCCAACCATCAATCATATAATCTTTAGGATACACCTATGAATAAGTTGGAAGACATTTTGTATACATTATGCAAAAGAAACACTATTAAAAAAAATAAAAATATATTGTCAAAGATATTGTCTCAGTGTCATATTTCTTCATTCAAACATGCAAAAGCACAATGAGAAGAAGAAAAATTGATGAATGTGATGATTGTGGTGCCAAGGAACATTAGAACTAGACAATGGGTTTTTTCACTCACATCAAAAAATTTGCATTAATTTATTCCAAAAACATAAAAGAATTAAATTTTTATAAACAATAAACTGGCACTAAAAAAGAACATTGTGTTCATAAATCAAGTTTGTGCATTCCTTCTAATAACACTATTTGTAACTTCAATGTATTGTGCCCTAATGTTTTATGTTTTGGATTATAAATGGAAATTGTGTTTTTCAACTTTATATGCAATGCTTGGTCATATGTATCAAGGTTCATACACTCATGATTACTTGTTAGGCAACATTGCTAGCCCACAAAATTACTATGATGAGCCAAAAATCACATATTTATGTAGTACGTCTATAAAAATGATCTTTTGTTATTTTTACTCTCTAATCTTGTAAGCATGAAATCCTACTTTGTACTTTTTGAATCAAATCATTAGTCATAATTTATTGGTGGAAGAGTTTTCCACATTGTCATCAACAAACAAATGACCTTGATTTTGTATAATACAAAAATGTTGTGCATGAGCTTCTAAAAAATCTACAATCACATAACACTACAAAATACTTCCATATTTTCACATACAAAGACTTTATATGGATTTGATGTATTATACTATACAAACTACTTCTGGCGTAAAAAAGTGAAAATTGTTGATCTCAATCTCAATTGAGCCATATTATTGGGAGTACAAACCAGTTTATATACCATGCACAATTAAAATGGCAAAGCAATATGGATTAAGCACGACTTCTCATACTCTTTATCGTGTATATCCATGTATGCCTAAGCAAAAAAAAAACTTCAAACCTCAAGGTGAGAGAGAACATCAACGACCAGAAAACTCATAAGTGGACACAATTTCCCATCTTTTGCTAGCATATATAGCTCAAAACACATAATTCTAGCTAATTTTTTCTCAAAAATACGTAATGACATTAAACTATATCATATCAATGCTATTTCTAATATAACATGTGATTTGAAAAAGGAGCCATGCAATCATCAACCAGACCAGAAAGTCTTTGGCCATGAAATTTTAGCCAAATTACCTTTACTAATGATATGTAATTCTAACCAATTTTGACCTTGCAAATTAGTTCCAATGAAAGTGGGTTTTACAACTACTTGAATGAATTGGCCCATAGAGAAACAAACCAAAAAAGACTAGTGAATATAAGTGTTAAGTACCACCATGATATGCACTTGATCTGAAGTTACACTTGAAGTGAAATGAGTGAGTTCTTTTATTCTAAAAATTTTCTTAAGAAACAAGGACTCACACTTATCCTCACACCTCATCTTTGAACAAAACCAGTACATTGCAAGTATTTGCAAACTCATCCTTTCAAAAATGCCCATGGTCCTAAATTCATACTAGGGAGTTATCCTTTTTGTGGTTTAATGTAAGGCTAGGTTCCAGCTTGGAATATTAAGTAGGATGTGAGACTTGCTCATAAGAAAGTTACCTCATTACTCGGCTATGAATATTATTCATCAATGTTACTTCATGTGCCAAAAGAAAAAGATATGCCAATTAGAGAGTTGTGATTAGTGTAGGTAGAAAGTTAGAAAAATGCTTGTGTTTGTTTCAGCCCTCCTAATGCTTAATTTCTGCAACTAAGACAATTTAACTCACCATTTAAAATCTATAACGTTCCGAAACCTGAGCTAGCTTCAACCCTATTTTTTAAACATGCTGAAAAATCTGAAAGAGAGACCAGAATTTGAGTATGGTAAGCTACGATGATTGGCTGCCTCGTTGCTAAAGACATCAACACAGGTCAAAGTGGAGGAATCACATCGGGTTGCAAACAGCTGGAATTTCTCCAGCTACTAGTGGACATTAATGCAAGTCAACGTGGAGGAAAAAAATAGGTTGAACCCGATTGAAAATTCTCAAGTTGAAAAACCAACACACAAATGCCCAGGCACAAAAACAGACCAAACTTGATTCTAAAAAATAGCACATCTCAAAGAATGAACAAATGCCACTCCAGAACTGTGCACAAATACTTTCCAAAACATGGACTTTAAGAAAGTCAAATAATGCGGATCATATAACTCAAAATAAGATGGATAACATTCCTTCATTCTTCATAGTTACTTGACTGAAGCTTGGGAAGGAAGTGACAGAGATCTATTTGAAATAGAAGAAAAGCCGTTCATTAAAGAGACAGAATGATGCAATATGCTGGATAGTTATCATTGTCTTCTTTGTAGTTATTGTTACTGCATGGAAGTTTTAGATGGCTCATTTTACGAACAATATAGAAAGAAACTAGTTTGATGCTATTTCACAAAGTTTTATAAGTTTGGCCACAAAGTGAGAACTTGATCTGCTTTGGCCATGCTTTGGGTTATGATCTATTTGAAATTCTAGAAAAGAAATGCATTCAAGACACAGAGGATGATGCATTATGGCTAATAGTTTTATTGTCTTGTTTGTGGTCATTGTTGGTTCATGGAGGTTTCAGATGGGTCATTTTTACAAATAGCATAGAGTTTGCTGGATGTAACAGCCTCCTAGATAAGCCAATTGTTTAACCTTTAGCAGTTTAAAATTGTTGCAAAACAGCTACGTTCTAACTAATGCAGCTGCTTTAAGAGTTTTAGACAGGTTCTGATTCATACATATATACAACAAGAAAAGGTTACGGAATTACTCCTCCGTCCTATTACTGCCAACACCAGGTCATGTCTCACCCTTTGGTGATTTCAAACTTCAGATTGACTAGCTGACTAGCACTCAGGTACAGAAGGGAAGATTTTGGTCTCTAAAAGGTGCATTGAAGAGAAGTGTTAACTGCAAATTGTCACATTGCAGACCACCATAGTACGCTGACCCAGTTGCCTGCTGATTCAATTCGAGGTGGTGGAAACTGAGACTATATTTGCAAAATGAAATTGTGATGAGGCATTGCACGCATTTGTTCCTCAGACTTAAAAATCTAACACTTGCAGTTTGTTTTTTTGCATGCATGCAGACCTTTAGCCGATGAAATAATGGGGATCAAATAACTCAAAAAAAAACATGTCTGGTTTGCAACAATAAAACGTTCACTGAAGTCAAACTGGCTACAGAACAAAAGACATAATTTTGGCTCATCTTTGCTGCTCAGTTGACTGTTTATTGTTAAAGAATCCTGATGAAATAATTTGGGTTAGTCACAGCTACTAAAGGGCCTCTTATACTTAACTGAAGATTCTGACTATACCCAATACTTTTGCTTCCTGGTCATGATAAATTTCAATAGAAGCTAAATCAAATAGTTACACTATCTTGCTACGTATAGAAAACCTGGATATAATAAGTCATTCCCTTGATGCAAAACAGCTTAACCAACGCAGCTGCTTTAAGAGTTCCAGACAGGTTCTGATTCATACATAAAACAAAAAAAGTGACAAATTTACCTCCTCCGTCTTGCTACTGCCAACCCTAGGTCCTGTCTCACCCTCTGCTACTTGTAGTAGCAAGGAGAAGGCAGCACCAAAAACCAGTATCCGAAGCAAAAAACCGCCCACAGATCCAAGAGTAGGACCACGGAAGCAAGAGCAAAGGCAGCAAGGATGGAGGCAGCGAATAGCACACACCCCGACAAAAGGAACAAAGCAAACAGCAGCCATAATCAGGGGAGAGACGATGACAACACCAAAGGAACACGGAAGAACAAGGAGATGAGGCCAAGAGTAAATCAAGGGGTAGAACAAGCCCTAGGGTCCAAAAAAAAACAGTCAAAAGAAGCCGAAAAAACTGAGCCCAGACACAAAACATAAAAGATTCAGCGCACCGAAATAGAGACAATACAACAGTGAAGTACCAAGAAAGTACCAGAGAGCAATGAATGAAACAAGCCATAAAGTAAAAATTAACGGCCGAAGAGTAATTGCTTGTATTTGTTTTAGAAAAAACTAAAAAGAGAACAATGAAAAATAATCCATATTTCACTGTTACTAATGTACCCAGCAAAAAAAATCTTATATATCATCAAGTCTCAAGTCAAGACAGTGATGTAGATATAGAACAGCATGTACAACAAACTGCATACTATATTAAGTATGACAGTTTGTCCAGCATTTACCTAAAACCCATAACAACATTAATCCATGTTTAGGAAGAAATTGCAGGACAGCGGGTATCTAAAATAGTGTTTAGTCCATTAATAGAAAATATAGTTGGGTGTGCGTGTGCGTGTGCGTGTGTCTGCCTGCGCATGCATGTGCACACGTGCGTGCGTGTGTTAGACCCATTAAATGTTGTTGAGCACATAAAAGATTTGGAAACCAAACTAATTTACAAGAATCATTTAAAAATCGAATGGACATTTCAAGGGTGGGTGTATGGGTGTGTGGGTGTGTGTGTGACCTATTAGATGTTATTGAGGACACACTTTTGATTTGGAAATCAAGATAAATAATCTATGACGATCATTTTCAAATAAGGTATATAATTTTCCAAACTAAGGGCCCAAAATTCATTGTTTGCAATGACCCTAATCTAACAGAGTAAACCAAGAATCAATGATGATTAGTCTTACAATAAAGTTAGTCCATTGCAACATCAACAAAAAACCTCAAACGCAAAAATGGAGAGAAAGTGGAGGTCAGAGACTACATAACCAAGGCTTCCAAAAAACTCCCAAACCAAGCCTTCTGCTTGTCCAAATAAGCTAGTTGCAGTTGCCTTTTTCCACTGACCATCACCAATAATCTCCACAGAAACAGAAACCATTCTTAAAATGGTGGGATCTGTTTGCATCCATCACACTGATCTCATGCCCGACAACTTTCGAGATGATCTTTGTCGCATTGTGACAGTCACCGCACACCCGAAGATTCTTCTTGATGCGAATAGGTGTCCCAAGAGGCATGTTGTGAGCCCAAAAGCAATGGCCAGCTTCTTACTGTGTTGACACAAAGCATTCTCCATCTCCTCATCCTCCACATCATCCAGCACAAAGCTTAAATCAGGTATATACCCCACCTCCTTCATCAACCCCACCAATCTATCAGTTCAGCCAGAATCTCCTTGCGTTGTGGTTGAGTTGCATCACCTTCAACGAAGGCATGCACTTGGTTATGAACTTCGATCCAGCTGCACCCAGGCATATTTTTCACACCTGCATCCTTCATTTCGTTTCTGATCTTTGCTAACTCATCCTTCCTACCAGCAGCTGCATAGATGTTTGATAGCAGCACATAAGGTGCAGCATTTTTTGGTTCCAACTTCACGACATGATTAAAGGCACGTCTTCCTATGTCCACATGGCCATGGTTTCTAGCAGCACCAAGCAAAGTCATCCAAACCATACTATCAGGCTGAATTGGCATTTTGTGAATAAATAGCTCAGCATCAGACAAGCACCCTGCACGCCCTAGAAGATCGACCATACATGCATAGTGTTCCCTGGTTGGTGTGACACCTTGATTTTTACACATGGAATCAAAGACATAGTGACCTTCATCTACTAGGCGAGAATGGGCACATGCAGAGAGAACACAAATATATGTGACCTCATTAGGTTTTGTGCCTTCCCTCTGCATTTGATCAAACAGAGAAAGTGCCTCCTTGCCAAGCCCATTCTGTGCATATCCAGCAATCATCACAGTCCATGAAATCACATCTCGTTCACTCATGTTGTTGAACAGTTCACTGGCGTCCTCTGTGCGCCCGCACTTTGCATACATGTCAACAAGGGTGTTTCCTACAATCACATCCGACTGAAAGCCTCTCTTTATGACGTCGCAGTGGAGCTGTTTGCCCTGTTCCAGGGCCGCTAGACTGGCACATGCTTTTAGGAGAAGAACAAGCGTGACATTGTTTGGCTGCATGCCTTCCTGTTTCATTTGCTCATACAGAGCAAGGGCCTCCTTGCTAAGCCCATTCTGTGCGTATCCCGCAATCATCGCATTCCATGAAACCACATTTCGTTCACTCATGTTGTTGAACAGTTCACGGGCGTCCTCTGTGCGCCCGCACTTTGCATACATGTCAACAAGGGTGTTTCCTACAATCACATCCGACTGAAAGCCTCTGTTTATGATGTCGCAGTGGAGCTCTTTGCCCTGTTCCAGGGCCGCTAGGCTGGCACATGCTTTCAGGAGAAGAACAAATGTGACATTGTTTGGCTGCATGCCTTCCTGTTTCATTTCCTCAAACATAGCAAGGGCCTCCTTGCCAAGCCCATTCTGGGCATATCCCGCAATCATCGCATTCCATGAGACCACATCTCGTTCACTCATGTTGTTGAACAGTTCACGGGCGTCCTCTGTGCACCCGCACTTCGAATACATGTCAACAAGGGTGCTTCCTACAATCACATCCGACTGAAAGCCTCTTTTTATGATGTCTGAGTGGAGCTGTTTACCCTGTTCCAGGGCTGCTAGCCTGGCACATGCTTTTAGGACAACAAGGAACAAAACCTTGTCTGGAGCTAAGCCTGTCTCTTGCATTTGCTGAAATAGTTTAATAGCCTCCTCACCTTGTCCGCTGTCAGCATATGCTGAGATGATAGCAGTCCACGAATAAACATTGTGTTGAGGCATGTTGCTGAATACTTTGTGTGCATCGAGCACACTACCGCACTTGGAGTACATGTGAACAAGGGTGTTTGCTAAGACAATATTTGAATCAAGTACACTCTGAACTATAAGGGCATGCACTTGCTTGCCCTCCGCCAGGGCTTTCTTTCTGGAACACCCCTTCAAAAGGCAAACATAGGCGCCAACTGGAGCTTCGGTAGTTTGCTGGATCATAAGCTCGATCATATGTAGGGCCTCTTTCAACCGTCCCTCCTGACAGAGTTTGCTCACCTTATCACCATTGCGAAAGGAGCCGGGCACCCTGCATGATTCATATAATGATCATAAATAAATATGAACAAGTGTCAATTTTGAAAGACCAAGAAAAAGGACATGTTGTAGTCTCAGACCAGGACCTAGAGCTGCACATTCCACAGTCAGATTAAAACCATACCGTGATCTTAATCCATCACCAGATTGTACATGACCCAATGCCATAGAAGCCATCTTTTCTTTTACCCAGGAGGGGTTCAGCCAACTATCAACCCATAGGCCCTCGAGTGTACTCTTATGTTTAAAGTCCGGGTACTTTGGACTTTTCTGCATAACAGTTTACAGCTCACAAACATAGCTTCAACTTAAGGAAAACGACTACAATAACCAATCGGCCTCATACTGTCATGCACATAGTATCATAGTAGCATTAAAAACTTTTCAAGTCAAACGTGATTAGTCAAAGCAAGTGCAGCCAGAAATAAGTCCAAAAGCCACACCTTAGTAAACCTGTTGTCCCACCACTGCGATGGATCTGAGAAGAACTCCTGCCAGAGCCGTTCCATTCTAACTCGTCTGCCTGCATGCCCTAAGAGTAAACCAGAATGCATCAGAACTTTGGCAAAAAATGATTAAGGATGGTCGGTGTGGCTTAAAACATCTCTGCAAATTCATCCCTCCCCCTTAGCCAGGGAATGCTGGCGAATTAGAAAGAGTCTGACAGAAATATAATAAGTATACCCGAGCCCTGGAGTGCTGAAAAAGCGGATGGCTCCCGTTCTGGTAGCTTGGAATGAACCCAAGGAAGATTGAAGCGATCGTTAATCCACAGTGTCTTATTTCTGACCATGTCCATCCGAGGACGAGCTGAAGAAGGAGGAGGAAGAAGAGCAGTACAAGTGAGGGAAGTAGAAGAAGATGAGAGGCCGCATTTATTTGAAGGTGTGATGATGACTTGGCGGTGGCACAAAAGGAGTAGAAGAGACTGATGAGGATGAGAAGAGAGGAATAAGAAGAAGAGGCTGCGATGGCGACGACCATCATGGTTGTCGTTGGGGCTGAAAGAAAGGCCCAGTAATTCTCCTCGTCCTGTTGTTGTTATTGCCATGGCTATAGCTGTCTGAGACGTGCTTGATGTTTAAGCTCGCCTTGCACTCTATTTTGTTGATGTGGTGCTATCCTGGCTCCCTCGCATCCCATTTAATTTTGCACATCATCTCAGCCCATCCTTTTTTTGGCCCTGCCAAACCAAAGGGAGGGTCTTATTGTTTTTTGTTGGCTTTTTAACCTACTTGAGTTGTTCCTCCTTATTTTCCAAATTTTAATGCCTTTTCTTTGGGTTGAGGAATTTTGGAAGCTCTTCGCGTGTTTGTTTTTTGAATTTTTTTAAAGTGTATGCTATTCTCTCTTTCTTTCTTTTTTGCTTCTTCGCAGTTATGATAGACTTCCAAATTTTCATGTCTCCTTGTTTGTGACTTTTGCTCTTGTATCCACGAAGGTTTGCAGATATTGTCAGCAGGAAGTATGTTCATCAATGGTGAGCCATTGGTAGTTCAACCTTAGTGACATCCTATCCTCAATCAACGTATGCAATCACATAGCATGAGCAGGGCGCTAGTCATGACCGACGCACAAATGGAAATATGCGCTGACAAATCTCAGTCCATTCCACAATCTGCCATCAACTCCTAGAGATGTAGAAAGGTAGTTTGTCACAATAGAATGCTTTCACTAGTTAGTCCTCCATGTACTTGTTTATCTTCCTCTACTAGTATTTCAAATCATTTTCCCATTTTTCAAGTCAACAACCAATTATCAGCTGATGAATTTTGTGCAGCTTAGAGTTTATGAAAATGGGTCTGTAGGATCAAAATTGTTTTCTCATTTGTGATTTGTATAGCCTTTGCTTTGGGGCAACATGTGCCCTATGATTAAGTCCTATGCCTTCAACAGACAACATCAAGGCAAAGGTGGACTCCAAGTCCAAGCCATAAGAGCTTGATACTCAAGATCCATTGCTTGGATCCACTCCTCTTCTTTCCTTGCTTGATCTACACTTGTAGGCTCATCCAAAGAGGTTAGGAAAGCAACATAATTTTCATAAACTACTTGCTTACCCTTTCGATCATATGTGAGCCTTGAAGGTACTTGTCTTTCTCTTGATGTTCTCCTTGGCTTTTGAATTGATGAAGGTCCATCATCACCACCATCCAAAATAAGATCCTTCTCATCAACATCAAGAATGTTAGATCCATCCACTCTACCATCAATCATGGACTGTTATGAACTTAAGAGCATGATTCCATTTATAACATGCTGAGAATTAGGAATCTTGTTCCAAATCCTCCTGTAAAAAGCATGTTAGGAACATAAGGGGGAGTTGCAATTTCTTATACTTTAATTTTGAGTGGAAAGTTAAGCTATGAATGTAAGTAGAGACCAACCCCCTCCCTCAAATTGTTGTTTCGTGCAAGATTTTAATCTCCTCTTTTTGTTGTAAATCTGGAAATTTACAGCAGGAAGAGTCTGTGTAAGAGTTGAGATTAAGAGAGTGTAACCTTGAAATCCATGTTCAGCTATCTGTATTTTTTCTCATCGTGAGAAAGTGGAAGATATCGGAATTTAACCTCGTTAAACTCTAGATCATTCTATATTTCAGTTCACAGAGGTAGCAAAGCACAATAAATTTGGTCTTAACAGCTATTGAACTGATAGGCAGTCACTTTTCTTGCCTGATGAGGGCTGGAAGACAACCTTGATGGCTGTTCTGGATCACTCTTGCTTTCCATATTTGAGGTCTTTCATTTTGGAAGGCCTATGGAGCAAAGTGAGTGAACCAGTAAGGATAAAACTTTTCTTCATCTAGATGTTTTGCATGAAAGAGCACGATCATGTTACCTTTCTATTTGTGCATAGAATAGTACTGCATGGGAATGATGAAAGATCATTTAACATTGCCATCCATTGCTGTCTGGAACCCAGTTTTGGTATTCCTAGTAAAAGGCGCAGTTGAGTGATTGGAGCTGGGAGGTATCTTTGGAACCCATGTTTGGCAGTCGTATCAATGACTGTTATCATATGATGCTTTGGAACGGTGGTTGTTTGAAGGATCAATCATGAGCTTGAGCTTGATTAGTGAAGACATGTTGATGAAGGTGGTGTAGCGTTTTTCCTTGACAACGAGGGTGGGTCTGGTGGTTGTAGTGAGCCCGAGGATGGAAGAGATGCAGCATGGCAGCTGTGGGATAGGGACTGTGCCCTATTGTTATTTTTTTTTAGGGCTTGCATTGCTTTGATTAAGGTGTATGCCTTTGCCTTTGCATGGGTTTTTTTGGAAAAGAAAGTTTTTTGGTAATGCATGCATGTATGGTGGTTTACTGGTTATGCATACGGTAAGCTAGGTCTATTTTTTGCATGTGAGGACAACCATTTGTATGTGAAGGGATTTTTTGTCATTTGGCTACTCTTCTAATATTTGCATGAAAATCGGCTTGACCTAAAATGAGTAACCAAGGGTGAAAACTACATAGGAGAATAGAATTATAGATTCTCCGGTGCATAACTAAGAAAATTGGGTGAAGAGATATTTTGGTATCCAGCAGATAGTCTATGAGTTTGGTTTATAGATTTAGGATTGACGACAATGTTATTGGTTCTTCACGGAGTTTTTTTTTCCAACCAGTACCCGGTTCGAGAAAAAATTAATTTTTCTGATATTGTGCTTGGTGGTAATAAGCTTTGGAAGCTAAGTTCTTCCCAGATGAAAAGTTAAATTTGAATTTTTCTTTTTCTGTTGAATTTTGTACTTGGGTTAAAATTTGAAATCTATTACTTGTCTTGGATATTTCTAATCGATATTGATCGTTGGAAATGGGTCAAGTGAACGTTTGTGCAAGATACTCATCAAAATTAAATCTTAAATCGTCAAATAATATGAAATGACCAGATAAAATGAGTGATGATAGAACTCTTTATCCGATCAATGGAATCTTGTTTGGATACAGTTTAAGAGTTTCTGAAATCTTATTGATAGGATTTCTATTCATGTAATTTTATATTTTAAGTTTGGATACTTTTGTTAATATTGATGGAGTAATGCCAAACTAGTCAATGGAAAGGAAAAATAGTCCAATTTTATTTGAAATTGGTAATTATTAGGAACTGATCAAAAGTTAAAACTAATTTCATTTCCAATTAAAATTCTATGGTGGATTCTATATAGGTAATTCAGCCCAGGTATAGGATAGAATGAAAACTAATTTTCAGTTCCAGACTTTTTTTCCTACAATAATTAATTTTAAACATTTACTAATGTCGTAACGTCTTCTTAGTAACTTAGCTGAAATAGATTTTCAGGGAACTGAAAATTCTAAGGAGGGAAGAAGAGTGGACATTAGAGGTAGTAAGTGTGTAGTTAGGATTTTGTGTAAATCCCGATAAATCAATTTTGGATGTCAATTGTGATGTTAGAAGTAGAAGTTGATATATGGATTACATTGAATCTGTTAATTGATAGAAGCTTGTCCCTAGAGTTAATGCTTTTGAATCCAGAGGGATTCGAAGCTTATCATTAATCAGAAAGGATCTGAATGTAATATTGAACCATGTTAATCTTTTTGTTTAGATCACAAGATCAGGTGTGGATTGTGGTATCCATCTGATAGGCATGCCAGTCATCCAAATAAAGGGATTCTCTAGTTTTGGGAACAAGGGATAATTTTCCTATATGGATTATAGGACAGCTAGATAAGGATCTCTATAATATCAGATAAGGCGGTTAAGAGTTTTCTAGAAGGAAAAGCTGATGGTATGGGACATTAGTAATTTTGGAAAGGGAATTCTAGGACTGTAAAAATCTGATGATCAATGGTGTGTTTTAGTACCTAGTCGCGATATGGAAAAAATAAAACCATTTGATCAAATGTGGGGTATTTTCAGAAAAAATTGAGGTTTAATCTAGATCTCAGTGTGGTATCTCATTATTTACAAAATCAAAGGCCCTCAAATCTATTTCTTGCTTTCTTAATTAATCCTTTACTTCTTAGTAATTTCTCAAATACAGATATCAGACTGATTTATATGATTCTTTCCAGCATAAGTTATTCTTCTGAAAGACTGTTATGTCATATAAATTACTACTTGTGTAAATAGACTTGGAAGTCAGATAAATTATAAAGTCAAAGTGGTTCAATGTCTTAAACTTTGGATATCCCTGTTGCATAAATGGATTTAAGAGAAATAATAGTTCTATCACTCAAGTTGAAAATATTTGAAGGAAAAGTCATGTTTACAATACAGTGAATCCTTTTGTGGAATGCTCTTATTTCTAACTTTTCATGGATTTGGATATTTTCATATGTCATCTTTCTAGTTAACTTTTATGAAAATTGATAATTTCCTTAAAAGGAGGGGTGAAGTGATGGGATAATATTCTATCTAGGGATCTGTTGGTTGCATAGCTTTTGCAAGAGAACCAGTTGTGGTATATAAATGAGATTTGGTCTAAAAGTAATTTTGGATAAATTCAGAGTAAGATACCTAATTGGAACTTTTCGAATAAGAGGAATTCCCTAGGGATTGTGTGGACAATCTGAAACTAGAACAGGTTTGAAATTTGAATCATTATCTATAAGTAGTACAATAAAAGGTCAAAGGTTACTAATTCCATTTTGATTGGAATAGAAGTAAGTTTGATCAGAATTTAAGTCTGAGAGTTTTGTATTAGATCAACCTAATCTTAGTTTGAGTACTAGGATCAGAGAGGGGTTGATTGAGTGGAAGAAATTATGTAATTAGAAGGTAAGTTGGATGGGAAAACTGCTGAGAGTGAATGTCATTCGTCTCAAAGATTTTCTAGATATGTTATTTACTCATGAAAAATAGAAAATCTTTTGTAGTTGAGTTACAAGAGATCAGTGAGATATGTGAGTAACATACGTGGGTTTTGGAGAAATCTACCAAATAAAAATGTGTTTATGTACTGGGTCATAGTGAGATTATTCACATATATGCATGATTAATCTTGTATAGATCTACTGTGTATTCCTAGTTACTAGGTTATTTGGTGCACTTAACCTAGTCGGTGAACATAATCATATGATCAAGTATTGTTTTGATGGATACTTGCAGAGTTAACAAATCTTTGTGTGGAAAATTTATGAGTTAACTAATAAATTGGATGTGGATCTGAATGTGGTGTCATACTAGTATAATTCAATTCTTCACCTAGACATTTAAGATTTCTGAATCATTGGCAATTAGCTTGAGTAGTTGATTACTCCAAGATGAAGTTAATTGGTAAAACGATCAGTGTGATGTGGATTTACCAAGAACTGGTGGTTTTGAATAATATTGCTTGTAAGATGCATGATTAGTGAATCATTTTGGTTCATCAGTTAAATTATGTGCATTGGATATACAATATTCTTGGGATAGAGTATTCCTTAGTTAAGGAATAGACTTAGCTCATTAGTGATTGTATCCCAGAGTGCTCAATTGGATAACAAATCATAATGAATCCAAGAATAATATCTGAATTGATATTCAGCAAGACTTTGGGTATCTAGATTGTAATCTAAAGTTTTTGTAGTTGAAAATGATTGTCATTTTGGTATGCGTTCAGTCTTTAATCACCAGTGGTTAATAGACCTTAAATCTTGCACTTCAGTTGAAGAATCCTGTTTGAAAAATATTCCTAAATCCAATATTTTCTTAGTGGAAATATTTTGAAATGATTCTTACTTTTTCCTGAGTTATGTTGGACATGTACTCCAGTATCCTGTAAATGATTAAGTATGGTTTTGGATTCCAGAAATTATGATTGACGAATCATATGAATCTAAACTTTTATGATTGACGGATCATAAATAGATAATTAATTATTGTCAGAGGATTTAAAGGAATGGTGATGATCCTTAAGTGTGATGATTAATTCTTGATCTATTATTTGAGTAAGAATTCTTATCAGTGTTTTGAATCTCTCTACTCCAGTATCTTATTGAGAGCCTATGGATCTCACAGATATTCTTACAAGATAAGTTATCTTATTTGTGGAGAATTTAATTAGTCTAGTGGATGCTATTCTACTACAGTTTATGGTCTACAGATGCTTGAGTACAGAGTTTCATTTGATTGGATCTGCAGTTATCTTAGGAGACAGACAAGTCTATTAAGATGAATGATTGCTATTATTTCTTGCATATGATGCTAGAAACATGAGCGTTTAACTCAAAAGAGTATCTGGGATACTCAGAGTTGAATTTTAATCATTCAATATCTTAATGATGACAAAATTTCCAGAATTCACACATGTGGGGAATGTCCACAAGAGTGACTGATCTTAATTAAGCTTTGTGATTGGCACTATATCCTGATTCTAGATTGATCAACAAAATCTAGTTCAGAAGAAATGGCTAATCCACAATCTAGTTAGAGAGAGAGAGAGAGAGCTAGAGAGATAACAAGCAATATTTGTTTAGATCCAAAATGGCATGAGATAGCCACAAAACTTTGGTTCTTCATTATTGATTGTGTGGAGAGCTACACATATTTATGGAGATTGAGGTAGCTCGAGGTAGAACCATATCTATCCACTCCAAAATGACATCTAGAGTCTATGTGACATTTGTCACTTGTCATGCATGAAATTCTACCAACTTTTTACAAGTGTACTAGTTCTAACTAGAAATGTCCAAATCATCATGCATGTGTCCATTAAACTTTGTGCATGCCTTGCATGTCACTATGGATCACTTACAATTAATGCATGTGAGTTGCCATGAGTTTCTACAAGCATAATCATGTTAATTCTATGTCTACAAACTATATGCAAGTTGCATTTATCAAACTAGATAATATAGCCATGTAGCTCGAGTTCTATGTAGGCCAAACTTGGCATTTTTCATTAATGAGCTACATACTTGCATGGTACAACATTTGTAGCAAGCCAAGAAATCAATATGGATTGTTTTTCAATTTTAACACTCCTCCTAAAAATGATCTATATTGATTTGAACATGGATCTTGGTATAACTCCAAGGTTGGCTCTATGCTTGTTGAAGGAACTTTTGCTCAAAGGTTTGGTGAGCATATCTGCAATGCAAGATGATGTGTCGATGTGCTCCAATTTGATTTCACCTCCAATGAGCTTCTCTCTCACGAAGTGATGTGCAACTTCGATATGCTTGCTCCTTGCATGGAATATTGGGTTGTTGGCAAGGGCTTGAGCTGAAATGTTGTCACACATGATCATAGGTATATTTTCTTCCATAATTATCTTTAGCTCCACTAGTAACCTCTTGATCCAAAGCACTTCCTTTGTTGTTGTAGTGAGTGCCTTGTACTCAGCTTCACATGATGAGAGTGATACAGTATCTTGCTTTTTGGAAAGCCAAGATATCAAGTTTCCTCCAAGATATATGACATAAGCACTTGTAGATTTTCGATTTGCTCTATCACTTGCAAAATCCAAGTCAAAATAACCAATAATAGAAAGATCTTCACTTTTATACAATAAACCAAAATCAAAAGTTGAAGATATATATCTAAGCACTCTCTTGGCCTTTTTCCAATGATAAACTGAAGGATTTTGCATAGCCTGGCTCAACTTATGAATACTAAAGCTTATGTCAGGTCTAGTTATTGTGAGCCAAATTAAGGAGCCTATAAGACTTCTAAAAAGTGTGATGTCCTCGAAGGATCTTTCATCACCTTTGTTAGAGTCCTTTACATTTTGCTCCATAGGTGTTTCTATACTCTTACAATTCAACATATTGAACTTTTTTAACATTGAAAGAGCATACTTAGATTGACATACAAAAGCTTTATCTTTAAGAAAGTCGATCTCTAATCCTAGAATATAGTGAATTTTTCCAAGATCTTGCATCTTGAACTCTTTTCCAGGTGCAATCTTGGTTTCCTCAACTAACTTGGTACAACTTCCTGTCAGAAAGATATCATCAACATAAATAAGAAGGATGACAATATCTTTATCACAAAACTTGACATATAAGGAAGGATCATAGTTACTAAGATTAAATCCTAGTGACTCAAGAAAGGTGTTAAGTCGAGAATACCATGACCTTGGAGCTTGCTTTAATCCATATAAACTTTTGAAGAGCAAGCAAAATTTTCCTTCATCATGGATGAGCCCAATAGGTTGATCCATATAGATCTCTTCTTCTAGATAGCCATTTAGAAATGCATTAGAAACATTTAGTTGAAGAATTTGCCAATTAAAAAAACAAGCAAGAGAAATTATGATTCTAATTGACACCATCTTTGCAATTGGGGCAAAGGTGTCCTCATAATCAAGTCCATATACTCGAGCAAATCCTTTAGCACAAAGCCTAGCCTTGTCCTTGTTGATTGTGCCATCTTGATTATACTTGACTCAAAAAACCCATTTGCAACCAATGGTATGCTTGTTGGATGGAAGATCCACAAGCTCCCATGCATTATTGGCCATCAAAGCATCATATTCTTCCTTCAAGGCAAGGTACCATTCCTTTGAGTTGATAGCATCATGTACATCCTTTGGCTCTTCATGAGAAATAAAATAGGCACAATTAGTGGAGTTGATTTCCACTTGCTTTCCTCAGGTAAGCCTTCTAGGCTCGGATCTTTCTCTTTGAGATCTCCTTGGTGAAAAAATTCGAGGTGACTCCTCCTCAAATCTTGGCCCCATCTCTCCATGATAATCTTCAAGGGTGATGATTGGAGTATCTTTGTGAGAATATTTGAACTCGGCCTTCTCAAAAATGTATTTTTGATCTTCATGGAATATCACATCTCTACTCTCAATTGTAGTTGAGGTAGAGGGAACATAGATCCTGTAAGCTTTCTTGTTGGATGCATATCCAACCATGATCCCTTTAACTAAATTAGGAGCATCTCTTTTCCTTGTTTCCAAGGGCATATTAACAAGCAACCAAAAACTCTAAGGTGATCTACCTTAGGTTTTTTTTTCTGAAACAAGACTTCAAAAGGTGTTTTTCCAGCAAGAGCATTGTGAGGTAATCTATTGCACAAATAGTTTGCACAATTTATAGCTTCACCCCAATATTCAATAGGCAAAGAAGCTGCTACTCGAATTGCTTTAGCACATTCACATAAAGATCTGTTTTTCCTCTCAGCTACTCCATTTTGGGATGGAGAATAGGCACAAGAAAATTCTCTCTTTATTCCTTCACCTTCACAATAATTATAAAACTTGTTGGAGATATATTTACCTCCTCCATCGCATCTTAAAGCTTTAACTTTGCAAGAGAACTATTTTTCTACATAAGCTTTGAAGATGAGGAAGTGATAAAAAACCATAGCCTTTGAAGAAAGTAGATACAACCAAGTGTATCTAGTAAAGTCATCAATAAAGGTGACAAAACATGTTGCACCACCAATACTTTTAGAAGAGGAAAAATGTACATCTGAATGTATGAGTTCCAATGGATAAGTAGTCTTTATAAAAGACTTCTGATATGGCTTTTTGTGTGACTTTGCAATGGCACAAGCCTCACAAGGCTTGAAATCTTTAGAAAGAGATTTTGGAAGACCAAAGGCCTTCTCCTTTTTAACCATAGAAGACATAGATCTAAAGTTAGGATGTCCCAACCTTCTATGCCACAGTTCCTCCTTAGACAACAAAGCAACTTCACAAAGGTTTGCATTCTCATAAGAATTCAACTTAAAATTTCCACCACATCTAGTTCCATCAGCAAGGATCTCATCTTTTCTCTTGATAAAACAAGTATTGGAGTTGAACTTTACATCACAACCATTATCAAGCAACTTTCCCACACTAATTAAGCTCTTTGTAAGTTTTGGAATGAAAAGAACATTAGAAAGTGCAAGAACTTTTGAAGAAGCAAGTTTCAATGGAATGTTGCCAAGTCCTTCTATTGGACACTCATGATCATTAGCTGTGTATATAGATCTCTTGAGTCCTTTGAAAGGTAAGATTGAGTCAAATGACTCCTTTGAACAGCACATATGTGAAGAGGCTTCACTGTCTATGTACCAAGCTCCATCTTTCTTGAAAGGTCATGAAGAAAAATTGGACACCATAAGTGATCCTTCTCCATCACTTGCAACAGAATCTTCTTCAATCTCTTTGGAGAGATTAGCTTGCTTGAGTTGGTTTTTCTTCTTAAAGCAATTAGATGCATAGTGCCCCTTTTTGCCATAGAAGAAGCACTTCACTTTCTTCTTCTTGGTTTTTGAGTTAGAGGGATGAAATGTTTCATCCTCTTCACCATCTTGATCTCGATCTTTGGCTTTGTCTTTGTTGTATGCTTGAGAGAATTGGTTCTTACTCCTTCCTTTCTGCTTGCCTTTGACAAAGAGGGCTTTGTCACTTCCACCATGTTCAAGTTTGTTCATCCTGGAGAGTTTATAGCTTTGTCTAGATTCTTCAGAAATAAGAATTCCTTGGAGAGTTTCTAGATTAGGTAACTCCTCCTTAATAGCAAAAGACTGAACAAGATTATCATAGTCATCTCTCAAGCCATTCAATATGACTTGAGCTAGCTCAACTTGGTTAATGGTAACACCAACATAGAAAAGCTCTCTATGTAAATCTTTAACTCTCAGAACATAGTTAGATGCACTCTCTTCACTTCTTTGGAAACTTTGGAAAATCTGACTCCTAAGAGTGAGTATTCTAGAAGTATTCTTTGCTTCATAGATGGTCTTTAGTGCATCCCAAGCTTCTTTGGCTGTAGTGCAAGGTCCTATCTCTCTCAAAATTTCATTAGATACATTCATCTTAATAAAATGTAGAGCCATTCTAGCTCTCTTCTTATATTTAGGAATTTCAACCTGTGTTTGAGGCTCCTCCTCAACACCAAGCACAATATCCATAACATCTTGGAGAATCAAAACAGACTCCATTTTAACTTCCAAATTGAGTAATTAGAAGTGTTTAGTCTTTCACTGGCTTCTAGAAGATATCCTCCCTATGCCATTATAATAAAAACTTCTTAGTTATTGGATTGAGATATGTTTGAGCTTCTTCCTATCAGACTTAGAGTTGCTGCTCTCTTCATTATAGGTATTTTCAAGGTTGAACTACCTTCCTATGTGAAATACTTGCAACTATATTTGAGATGAGTCTCAAATATTCCACAAGACAAGTTTTCTAGATCAGACACAAAAAGTGTTTTGAGACATATGGCTGGTTTGAATTCTACTTTTGGCACATGTGAAATGCTTCAAAAGAAGACACTATTGACACTCAGAAGACTCAAAGGGTTTTCAAATACTTCAAACTCAGTCTTGATCTATAGTTTCTTGTGTTGGATGCTCAAAACAATGAATTCAGAACAAAGTATAATTGAATCAAATCAAAATGCTGTCACTCGGATTTTGGACCTATCCCTATCCTATTTAAGAGCTTATAACTCCTGCTAGACACATCAGATTGATTTCATTTTAATTTCT
This sequence comes from Diphasiastrum complanatum, assembly GCA_029204225.1. NCBI lineage: Eukaryota > Viridiplantae > Streptophyta > Lycopodiopsida > Lycopodiales > Lycopodiaceae > Diphasiastrum > Diphasiastrum complanatum. The sequence goes on along the minus strand of CM055092.1, from coordinate 11,333,662 downwards.
ATGGAAAGTACAGATCAAATGCTTTCCATCAAGCTATAACACTACTATCTTTGGATCTATAAGTAAGGAGAACAAAGGGACTGAAAAACTCTAATTTTCACACGTGCGAAATTCCAGAATTCCATACTTCCTCAATTCAGGTCTAAAAAATTCAGTTCAAGTCCGATTTGATCCAAATACACTTCAGAGAAAGGGGTAAAAAAAATGCAAAACTGCTTTTTTGCTTGATTTAGCTCTCAGTTTCTTGTACAATCAGAGTTGTTAGCATGCAAAACTTAATGTGGCTATGATACCATGACAAAATTTCCAAAATTCACACATGTGAGGAATGTCTACAAGAGTGACTGATCTTAATTAAGCTTTGTGATTGGCACTATAACCTGATTCTAGATTGATCAACAAAATCTAGTTTAGAAGAAATGGCTAATCCACAATCTAGCATGCTAATCAATAGAATATAATAGCAATGAATCAAAGATTGAATAAAAATACAAGATTTCAATGTATGAACATTAGCCTCAACACGAGTTAGAGAGAGAGAGCTAGAGAGATAACAAGCAATATTTGTTTAGATCCAAAATGACATGAGATAGCTACAAAACTTTGGTTCTTCATTATTGATTGTGTGGAGAGCTACACATATTTATGGAGATTGAGGTAGCTCGAGGTAGAACCATATCTATCCACTCCAAAATGACATCTAGAGTCTATGTGACATTTGTCACTTGTCATGCATGAAATTCTACCAACTTTTTACAAGTGTACTAGTTCTAACTAGAAATGTCCAAATCATCATGCATGTGTCTATTAAACTTTGTGCATGCCTTGCATGTCACTATGGATCACTTACAATTAATGCATGTGAGTTGCCACGAGTTTCTACAAGCATAATCATGCTAATTCTATGTCTACAAACTATATGCAAGTTGCATTTATCAAACTAGATAATACATAACCATGTAGCTCGAGTTCTATGTAGGCCAAACTTGGCATTTTTCATTAATGAGCTACATACTTGCATGGTACAACATTTGTAGCAAGCCAAGAAATCAATATGGATTATTTTTCAATTTTAACAAATGATTCTCCTCGAGATTCTAGTTAAATGAATTTTCATATCTTAGAATTGGATTCTAAGGATAGTTGTACTTGGAAGCTTTTTACCTAATTGTCTGCCAGAGTTTGTGGATAATTTTAGATTGCAATTACTATTATTTTTGTCTTTAACTTTAATCTCCTAAGTTAGGAAATATTTCACTCAGTGGTTCATGTAAGTGTTTTCCATGAAGGTGATGTTACTAACTTGTGTTTAGTGTAACCTAGTTGAGAAATTTATTGCTTAGTGTACTTTTCAAACTTGAGTTATACTCCAGAACAGAGATTAACGATTGGAAATAGGTTTATCTCTAAGTTGTTGTTTGATATGGAAGTCAGACTAAGAATAATAATTTCCTCGGTTTATATTGAAAGTTATAAGAATTGTTTCTATAATTCTTTCCTGTCTTGAGGAGCTTCTAAGGATATAAGCAGTTTAAGGAGGGAAGAATGTTATGGCCGTATTCGGTTAAGGACCTGGAATAGTGGTAGATTGGCCCTCCGATATTTGAGATTCTTGGTCACGCCCTGATTTAATTTCATGTCAAGGCCAGTCTATGACTGGTAACCTTGAGAGGACCCAGACACTCTAATTGAACATATGGAGTATTGCATGTCTGTGTGACAGATATAGACAGGAGGATTGCATGAAGAGATGTGTTCTATTTATAGTTGACCTGCATGGGGGTTGCATGATTTCATGCACAGGACTCTACTCTCTATATAATGAGGTAGAGATTCTCCCATCGACATAGTGGATTTAGGTTACCAGGTTCCGTCTTCTCCTCTTGTTTCACATGGCATGGCTTGGGGGCTAGATCCAGTTTTGATCTAGGATTGGTTGGGCGGTTTGGCTCCATTGTGTTCTCCTATTCTCATCTTAGGGGTTATCCCTTTATGGTCTTTACAATAGCACTATGTGCTTGTTGTTGGAACTACTTCTTCTTTTCGTTGTTGTACTTCAAAGTTCAGCAGTCCTTGATTGCGTGGCCAGTCCATGGTTGCATGACCTTTCTTATGAAAATGGATACACTCAATCTTGGGATTGAGCCAGCAGGTATCTACTGTATGCTTGTCTCTTCTGCATCTCGTGTAGGTCTTCTTGTCGGCATCTTGTCGTTTCGACCTCCCTTTGGTCTTCTAGTTGCTTTTGCTGGTCCCCTCTGCTTGCTGGTCACGATCCTGCCTCTGATTCGACTCCCTCTTAGGCTTAAACTGTTTCTTTGATTTTTCTCTGTTGCCGTAGAGTGCCTGGTTAGAACCATATTTGTGATCAAGATGCTCTTTGGCCTCGACTTCCTCTCGAATCTCGACAATCGCCTTTTTGAGGTTCATGGCAGGATCTTTCACGAGCAGGGTTTGTGTCATCTGGAAAGATCTGGGTAAGGCTCTCAACAGATATGTGAGCTACTTCTCAGTTGATACTGCATTCTCTGCTCCTGAGTTGTGTAGTGATAAAAACAGATCTTTCATATTTCTCACGAAAGATGTGAGGTCTTTTCCATCCCACTGCAAATTCGTCAGCTAATCTTCCAGCATCATAATATGACTTCTTGATTTCGTCTGAAATTTTGTGAGCAATGCATCCCACATCTTCTTAGCTTTGGAGAGTGTAGCCAGGTCAAGTATAAGGCTATCTTCAATGGAAGATGATAGCAAGGCTACTGCCTTGTCGTTTTTCTCCCTCCATTCGCGTAGCTCCTTGCCTGTTGTCGTAGGCATTTCTTCTGTGCCATCCACCCAGGGGAAGAGTCCTTCGCCCTTGAGTATCAAAGATGTCTTAACTTTCCAGGCTAGAAAGCTAGATCCTGAAGAATTAAGTATAGTGTAGATCTTGTTCTGCATGCTACTGATTGAAGCCGTTACTTTTTGAAGTTTGTTTTCTTGTCGTTTCCTGAGCAAGCAACTGGTGCCTGCTGAAGTAAACTATACAACCATCGAGAGAGAAGCATTGGCTATGGTCTATGCTGTACAACAACTAAGCCCCATCAAGTTTGCTTGCATCGCCCAAAATTGCCTCATTGATGTTTGCCATCTCCAAACTACTTGAAACTCCACCTGTAGGCTATAAAGCGTATGCCAAAGCCAATCGTGATGTCAAAAATCACAAATAATGACCTGCAATTTTTGGCTTACTAGGCCACCCGTCGCTCTTTCGCCAAATTGAAAGCTAAACTGGCGTCGCTTTTCGAAATGCTTCTCGTCACCAACTACCAACTTTTTGCCCAGTGGAATGGCGAAATCACTTCTAACATGCCCCGAACACTTTCTTTGTGGCAATCACTCTGTTTTGGTGTACCTACTTGCAGGTACAGTCAGGGGCCCTTCGTTTGGAGGCAATAGCCTTTCGTTTGGCCAAAATAGGCTAAAGGAGGTGAAAATAAGGGCAATTTGGGTTTTTGAACTGTTTCTTCAGTGTGAAGAAACTTCACCTTTCACAAAACTTGGGACCCAAAAAAAATTTCAGTTTGAAAATTTTTAATGAAAAGAAAGCCTATTTTGCCTTTCAATTCTTCAAGACCATTTCAAAGCCCATCTAAGGGTTATCCTCAATCCTGCGGCTCCCAGTCACTCTCCCTCTTGCAATCTCTACCGTGGATGTAAACTCCACGAGATCTAACGAATACTATGGCTTCTGTGCAACGATCCCCACACTTGTATCTGCGGGCCCCTTCCAGACACTATGGGTCTCTCCTCCTCACAGCACGTGACGATCCTCTCTCTCTCTCTTTCTAGCAGCGATGGCAGCTCCACGCCCTCACACAAGCCTTAAAAAAAAATGTTTGCATCACTCTAGCTCGCTGGCTGATCCACGGCCGCCCACGGCCTCTCCACACATCCTCAACAGTAGCAGGGCGCCCACTCCTAGCCCTTCACAGCTTCAAAAATGAATTTGTGTTGAGAGAGAACTGCATTTTTCCTACTTGAAACCCTAGCTGTCAAAGAAGAAGATGTTCTTGGACTTTATCTGCTCTTTTTGAGAGTCTATCTGAGTAGCTACCTATCCCTCTGAGGTCACCCTACAACAAGCAATATTCTGCTCCAAACCACTCTTCAAACGGTGTTCGATTGGATTCAAACCAATCACAAACACCAAGCAACCCTTCAGAAGGATTTCCGGCTTCACTTTTTGCTTGCCCTCTGATTCAGCTGACAACCCCTTGCCTCTGAATCTTCTTACAGTTTGAGCTATTCCACGAATCTCCACAGACTTGGTTTTGCGCTTCCTAGCCAACAAACCGTCATGAATTCGCAGCTCTCTGATTTTGTCCGGTGATTCAAGCCACCAAAGGGCTCTGATACCAAGTCAAGAAAACACAATTTAAACACCCGACCGGATCAATCACCACAGCACAACGTCAAGTGCAACAAGACAAGACGACATAATTACTCACATCAAACTATATATTCAACTGATAAGTAAGTACAAAGATAAGTTGCTTAAAAAGCACTCAAGGGGCTCGTAAAAGAAAGATGGTCCGATAACTCTAGAAATAAGCACACGTGGTGCCGTTGAAATAAGAAAGCATTGTATAAGTCGATCATTGCTATTTTAACTTGGTCGTCTATGGTGGTATTACGAAGAGTTGTTTTTTGTTGACCCAATTTAGCACCTCTTTTCTAATGCATATTTTACATTTATTATTATTATTATTTTATTTTCTTATTTTCTTGTTTTTTATTCTCATTTTGCATGCCTATTTTTAACCTCGTTCCTTATTTATAATTCATACCTGTACTTATTTACTTTCTATGCATTTTTTTCTATATATATCCATTTGTCATGAATGTTCTAGGTCAACAAATGTTAGGCTACACCATATGAAAAAGATGGAGGCACCGAGAGTACCTGAAGGCACCGACATGGAAGCGAGTGGATCCATTTTATATGCCGCTCAAATGCAGAAATCCATGGCCAACAGAAAAGCCATGGGTCAAGTTGGTGAACTGGCCAGTGATTCCGGGAATTTCAGAGAGAATCTCCTCGGATGATCTGAGGCTATAGTTACTTGATTTCGGGCACAAATACAAAACAAGTGTCGATCTATGTGTGCAAGAAAGTGCCGAATACTGCCGATCTATGGCCTTTCTGATGCAGCAAGATTGTTTTTGAGATCGTGGTTTAGAACCAATCAAGATCAATCACAACATAGCCCTCTAGTCAGAGGAAGACCATGAGATGATGGCTCGGCTTTACTACATAGTGGCCTTCATGTCGTCACGATATGTGACCATGGTGGAAGGCTGGTAGGAGATGGGCTTTATTGAAAAGATAAGAGAGTACCTGGGGTCCCGGATGCCAAGCCAAGCTGAAGACACAGAGTATCTCTCACCCATGACCGAGGAGGTCTCAGAAGGAGGAGAGTAGAAGAAGCTGAGAGCCGAGCATGAGAGTCGAAAAGGAACGACCATGTAGGAGCTAGTAATATATCCTAGGCATTGTAAATAAATGTAGACCCCCCTTAAATAATTTAAAGTGAGCCACCTTTTGATGGTGACCTCTAGTGGAAGGGCAATTTCCACATGTAATTTCTAATATGGTAGAATTGCCACTTGGGCTCCACATGGGCAGCCCTCTTGCTTATTTAAGGGCCCCCCTCTCTTGTGAGGGAGCTTTTGAATGTATTGTCAAGTTCTCTTGAGTGAATAAAGAAGATCTTCCACGAGTTCTTGATGGTTGCTAAGCTCCTTGTTCATGGCAATGTTCTTGAGTGAAATTTCAATGAGCATGTTTTGATTTCTTTTGTGTTGTGGATTAATTAGTTTTCTTGCTTACTCCCTTGCTTCTTAGTTGTGGATTAGATTTCATTTCTTGTTTGTGGATTAATGTAGGAATCAACATTCAAGTAAATTCAATAGACTGGATTTGTGGTGTAAATCTTGCAAATTCTTTTACATTCCAGTTCTTGATTGTTCTTGGGCATTCCAAGCGTCAAGAAATGGATGTTTCTTGATTCTTGGGCTGCTAGAGTGCTGTTAGGAAATTAGTTTTCTTGTTTCTTGTTTTTTTGATTGAGTAGCTTAATCTTGTCCTTATTTGTTTTCTGATTTTAGTAGATAGATAGTAGAATTGCTCCCTGATTCAGAACGCTGATCTAAACCGAGCTAGGACTGGTTGCATGGCTTGTTTATGATTTTAAAAGTTCTGCAACTCCCGCTTCAGTTTTTGCATTGAGCACACCAAGATTTTCGAGCTTAAAGCTCTAGTCCCGAATTTTAGAACGAGCATGAAGAGAAGTTATTACATCACATGCTTAACTAACTATTGTCTGATGTTAACCATACTAGTTAAACGTCGGACAAGACCAGAAACTTGAAAAACGATGACCAGAAGTTACCGGTTTGCATTCTTTCTCTACGTAACCTCTCTCTAAACTGAAATTTCTTAAAAGGCCCACTTTGAGCCCATATTTTTCCTAATGCATGTTGGGGAAGTCAGTGTATGTGGAGAATTCTCCCGGTGCATGCACTACGTCTTTCAGTTTCGATTACATAGCCGAACACAAAGATCTATTTGCGGTTGCAGAAGTGGAAGAACAGACAATCGAACAAAGCAATTTTAAAAAGTCAAACAGAAAATGAAATAGCAAAACATTTAACACTAACTCAAATCTGAAAGCAATAACAAGACAATAGTTGATTCAGATCAATGTATGAAAATACGAGTCAGAGATAGATGCTATGAGCACAAAACAATTGTGAGCGAAACCACGTGCTCAAGAAACTAACTCCGCTCTATAAAAGCTATGAGATTGTTTTTAACAATCAATCTGAAAGCAAGAATTGATGTATGAAAGCATCTACAATGTTTGCTTGTAGTGGTGTCTTGTATGTTACAATGATCATCATCTATATACAATTTTCATTAGTGCATATGTATGTACAAGAAAGAGAATAGAGTTGTTATGTCATCTTGGGTAGATCGTGCTTGTTGGTAAGGCACCCTAGATTAAATCTATCCTATACTCTTCCCATATTCCGGTCAGATCATCCATCGACCATGCAAACACATTTTGAAATTTCTAAGGAAGTTGTACATACTCCTCTCGTTCTTGCTCAGACTGGTGTATGCACAAATTCAAGGTTCTATCTTTACTAATTTCTATGGCTTCATAGTCATTTTTATCTATCATACCCTCTGTCAGACTCGCTTGGGTTCCATCCAGAACTTCCCTTGATTCTAATATTGGAGGCTCTTTCTCATCTTCTTCATCCACTTCATGTCATTCTATGAAATTTACTTGAGATTCAATAAATTTCTCTACTTCCTCATTCCATTTTATGAAATGACCTCCTAATGGGTTGACCTTTTGTATACCTGGAAAAAATGTATCCTTTGTAGCCCAATTTTAATGGCATCAGCCTGGCATACCAAACAATATCGAATACAATGGCTTACCAACGGGGTTTATAACAAAGCAATTCATGATGAAAGTTTCTATTTCTATGTTTACACTAATATGCCTCAATTCCCTTACTGGAGTCTAGTGAGATGAATAAGCTAACTGTATGTCATGGCTAGTGGGTTGAATCTGATCTCCTAGTCCTACTTCTTTGGCCATGTTTTCGGTCATCAAATTTATACTTGATCCTGAATCCACTAGTATATTGTTAATAGCATAACTGCCTATAATTGTGCTAATTTTAGGAACTTCATAGTCTCCTCTATCTACATACTCTATTCTATTATTATATGAGGGTATTGATGCTTTTATAAGCTCACCCCCTTTCTCAACCCTTGCAAAAGGAAAATCTTCGTCCTCCGAAGTATAACTTGAAGATGGAGTTGGCGTTTCGCTCTCATACTTATCTTTCCTCCAAGATATAGTAATATTTTTTTTACTTTTTCCTTCCGACATAGCCATTTGGTCTCAAAAGGTAATTTCCTTCTTCCTCCAATGCGTTATTACATTGGCTTGGTACAACCATGGTCTTCCTAACAACACTTTGCAGGACGAGTTGCATCTACCAATTGGAGGTGCCTAAGTGTGGGTGATATTAGATGGTGGATGCCTAGTTCATACGCAACCTCTTGAGTCATGATGTTTACACTTGACTCCAAGTCTGTGGGTACCTTATCTAAAAAGCATCCATTGATAATTATTTGAATTTTCGGATGGAATTCATCACCAAAATTTACCAATCCTAAAGCTACCGGTGACAAGCTTTCCTTCGTTTCTTTTTCAATAAAGACTGCTTGATTTCTTTTTTATAGTATTGGTTATCTTCTTACATCTGCTTGAACATTATGTTTGGCATTCTAGAAGTAAAGCCCTCCACTATATCATAAGAACAATGCTTTGGCGGTGATGGATCTCTAGGTATTTCTAAGCTTATTATTGGGTCTACAAATGTAACTTTCTTAATGTTAGTTCTTCTTCAAGAAGTTTTTTTGGCTTCTGAACTAATATTTGCTTCATAATAATTTTCATCAGACCGGTCATAGTTTAGATCCTTCCTGTCAGAATTCTCCGCGGTCTATTCTGTATTTTGGGTTTTTATTCATAGCATTTTTTGCAGATTTTTTGCTTTCTTACTTTTCTTCTTTTTCCGAAGTGTAGGTGCATCCTTCTTATAGCCATGTTATCCGGTGGTGGTTCTGGCTCCGGTTCAAAACTAGATTCGGATGGTGTAGATGGTTTTGATTCAGAACTAGATTCTGGCTCTAGGTCAGAAGATGTAGATTCCGATGTATCTGAAGGATTTGGCAAATTAGCAAGCTTCTCCTCAAAGAAATTTACAAATGATACAAAGGCATTATAAAAGTTATTAAATGCTTGTGGGCTTAATTTGACTCTTATAGGTGAATTTTGTAAACTTTCAAGATACTGATCTTGGGCTTTCCTATAAGCTTCTAACTTCTTTTTCCATTCTACCCAGTTTTGTTCAATGGTTACGTCCGATTGATCCTTGTGCATACATTACATGAACAAAGATTCATGGAAGACTTGGTACACTTAAAAATCACAAAAGACAAGATTCCTCTCCTCGGCAACATCGCCAAGTTATGTGGTAGCCTAGTCATTATAGATTTCCACAATAATGGTAAGAATGTGTAGTATAAAAGGTATATCGTTCCTCCAGAAAGAGATAAATCTTATCTTTTGGATTATAAGTGTAAAATGGATAATATCGGATAGAAAGTATGTAATATTTAGAGTTGAATACCACAATGGAAAGGCTATTTATCCAAAGATATTGGTTTAGATTGGCATTCAGTAACACCAATGTGAAATGATTTGGTCAAGGATTCAGAATGAAAAGAGTACTTTATCTTCCAGACAACAAGATAAATAGTAAGCAACCTTTCTTACAGAGACAAGCACACAGGTTCCACAAGGCATTAGGCCGTTTGATCCTTCTCAATGAATACAGAAAATCAGTGCTTTATCACTCATTAGCAAAAAAACTAGATCAACAAACAAGTTCTTTATTTGAGTACATTGTACTCCTTCAAAAAGTGAATGCCATGTTTTGATTTATGATTGTACTTCAGCTACGAAATTGTTCCCTGCATACCAATTGATTAGAATGGTCCCTGTTCAGACGTTAACCTGTAAATCCAAGTATGAAACTGAAATTCGGTATAGAATGATAACTGTGCCAAAAACAATCAGTCACCAAAGTTAATTGCAATGATTCTCAGAGTGTGTTGGATCAACGATAAGATATAATGCAACAACATGCAAAGAAAAGCAATAGCCAAGGCTTAGTAGAATGCTTTCCTCTTCTCTATTGATGATCAATGATTTGTGTAAGTACAATGAGACAGGGTCGCTCAATATAGAGGTGCGCAAAAGGCTAAGGTGTCACTTACCAACAGTAAAAAATCGGTTGTCTAAGAGCTATGAGTCGTTCTACAACTATTCTGGAAAAAATAAAATTCTAAAGTTGCTATAAGCCTTAACATGTATTTAGGCCTTATTGCATATATACATGGTACAAAAAATAAAAAATTGTCACTATGTAAGAGATAATTGGATCATGTGGGCAATGTATGCCTCCACATATCCCCTTCCTCAATTGTGAACCGCCTCGCAAACAAACATCTCTGTCTTCCTGGCTTGCTTTCGATAACTAGTTTCCTCAGAAAGACTACTTTAGCTCTGGCAACACTTTCTTCATTGGTTTGGTCCACTATTTTTCCACCTGTCCTCAAAAAATCATTTCATCTGAGGTAGTCTTCATTGACTGCAAGATCTGAATATCCACCTACTCCCTTGTTTCCCAGTGGACCAATTGGCACATTGATCAAAGTATTATTCACAAGGTGATCATACCAACTTGCTTCAGTGAATATTTCAGACATTTTAACAGATGATACAATGAGGGATAAGGTTTCATAAGTATATTGGGGAAAGATGTTCATTATGTACAAATGTCGGGTTGATAAGAGGGCATAGGAAATAATTTTATGTATCATAAGGCTCAGTAAAGGGATTTATGGATCGAAGGAGATTTTGTTCTTTTACTTCCTTTAGGTATTGAGAGTAATTGATTTTCCAATCTGTGTATACTGTCCACAGATCACGAAAATAAGGTAGGTTGTCAGAAGTGATAGAAATAACACTGGAACTTAGATTCATTCAGTGAATATAAAACAACATCTAATTTATTCATGTGCTCTTCGAGAGCAGGTAGAATGCTATTTTCAATTTTTCTATGATATTCTAGGATGTACATGGATAAACTGTTAGATTTCTTAAGCTCAGTCTTAAACAAATCGTTCAAGTAATGAGCATCCTGAAAAATCGAAGGCCGACAACATATTTTCGGACCTTCACATTTTTCCCTTGAAATTTCTTGTGCCTTAGAAATCATTTAAGGCACCTTCTCCTTCTTCGTCTTTTTCGCTCCTTAGCGAAAAATGCGACACACTGGCCAAGTAGCTAGAATGCCTTAGAAACCATTCTTAAGGCACCTTTTGCTTTTTCGTCTTCTTCGTCTTTTTCCCTTCACGAAAAATGTGACACACTGGCCAAGTAGCCAGAATGCCTTAGAAATCATTTTTAAGGCACCTTCTCCTTTTTCGCCTTTTTCGCTACCTTTAATCTAAGACACCTTCGCCTTCTTCACTGCCTTTTAGTTTAAGACACCTTCACCTTCTTCTTTGCCTTCAGTGTAAGGCACTTTTCGGCTTCTTCTCCTTTTTTGCTGCCTTGAATCTAAGGGCGCCTTAGGGATTTACATACCTTTAGTGTAAGGGCACCTTCAGGAGCTACAAACCTTCAGTCTAAGGGCACCTTCGGGTTTTTTGGCTTTTTCGTGTTTTTGCTACATTGGTTGACCGATGTCGCCAACTTATCAACAACCCTAAAACAACTGGACAACCAAATATCCCAAAGGTGGTTGGCGATTATCAACTTTGTACATATGCAAAGACTAGCATAAATAGCGTAAAGGCTTGTAAGATATTTTGTTCCTCAACACTTGTAAATCTATATATTAGCTGATTCAAGCTATGTAAGTGTTGATTGGAGTTAATTGAATTTCTCCTTTCAATCAGAATTTTTTTTTCTGTAGCCAGTATTATCATGCTCAGCAAGCTGAAGTTATTACTTCAAGCTATTTTACTCATTGTTGATATTTATCAGAGTGCAATTTTTGTCTCACTACTGTGTCGTTCATTTGTGCATTCTGTATGAATTCTTCTACTTGAATAATTCTGCTGCTAACTGTTGTGTTTCCATTCCTGCATGCCGCTCAATCCTCGAGCTTCCGTTGTCACTCACGCCCACATGCGATTTTACGACATGGTATAAGAGCAGACATTTTAGTAATCTGCATTTCTATTGCGGATTATTAGTCTTGTTTCTATCAAGACGTCTTTCTAGCAAACGCTCAGCCAACAATATTCTGACAGGCATTGTTTCTACCAACGATCTCGTTGAACCAGAATGGATCCATCATCTAGTTCATCTCTCATTGACAAACTCGATGGAGATAACTACCATCTTTGGAAATTCAAGATGAAGGTTATACTTCTAGCCAAAGAACTGTGGGACATCGTTGATGGCATAGAGCTCAAATCAGAAGGTGATACAGCCGTCATTACCAAGTGGAGACTGGGAAATGGCAAAACATTTGTCATGATCACCCTCAATATCAAGGACACTCAGATCAGCCACATATGTGCTGCTTAGACAACTAAGGATTCATGGGACATCCTAGCAACTCTCTATGACATTAGAGACATTACATCCAAGCTTCATCTAAGAGAGAAATTCTTCACCCTCATAATGTTTGACGTAGATAGTGTTTTCAACCACCTCAACACTTTCAAAAATCTTATGGAGTAGATGACTGCAACAAGCTCAATCATAAAAGATTCATGACTCTATTACCGAGTCTACTTGAAGCCTACAAAAAATGGGTAATGGCAATTTCTATCTAGGAGCACCTCACTCTATCTAGAGTAATTTTGCTGCTCCTACAAGAGGACTAGAATCCAAGAAATAGATCAGCACAGAACAGACAGGGGAACGATAATAGTTCTTCCTATGTCGAGGTTCCCGAGAGCTCGAAGGTGGGCAAAGAAAGAACGAACAAAAATTGTTCGACCGCCTACATCTGTGAAGATGTGTGCAGCATCAACCTCTGACACGCACGAGCAAGAGCCACCTCGCACTTCGTGACATCAAGACGAGTCATGTCTGATTTCAGAAGTGCAGATCCCTCAAGATTAATAGTTCTTGGAGATGGATCCAGACATCAAGTGAATGGTATTGGTTCACTCTGGCTCAACACCAACGGTAGAGACAGATGACTCGAAGACATTCTGTTTGTGCCAAGTTTGCAACAAGACTTGCTATCTGTAGCAAGAATAACAGATGCAGGGATGTGTGTGACGTTTTCTAACGAAGCATGCAACGTGGTTGATGCTAGCACCAGCACTCTCATTACTCAAGGCAGAAGGAAGGGCAACCTATATCATCTAAAGGTGCGCCTACCGAAGATCAAATACATCAGACCCATGACAACTCGCAAGACACTTTGTGGCACAGAAGACTCTGCCACATGAACTCAATGGCACTCTACCAAGCAAGTCATCATGGAGCAATAACAAGGGTCAGCATCTTGAATGCAACTAGTTCGACCAACTGTGATGCATGTTTGAAAGGCAAGATGTCACGCACATCATTCGTCAAAGACTCCTACAAAACGACAAAGATTCTGGAGCTGGTGCACTCTGACATCTACGGTCCATTCAATGTGATCTCAGTAGGAGGTTCAAAATACTATATAACCTTTATTGATGATTATAGCAAGTTTGCCAGAGTGTATTTTATTCAGAATAAATCTGAAGCACTTGATAAAATCACAGAATATGTGAATTGGACTGAGAGATGCACAGGCAGCAAGGCGAAGCAGATCAGAACAGATTGAGGTGGCAAATATATCTCGAATTGCTTCACTGACTTCTGCAATGATCGTAACATCATTCACAAAAGAACTGCAGCCTACACACCGCAACACAATGGTGTTGCTGAACGAAAGAACAGGACCTTGATGGAAGCAGCCAGATGCATGCTGGCATACTTGAAGGCTCCAAGGGCACTGTGGGTTGAAGAAGTAGCTACAGCCGCATACATCCAGAATAGGACAGGTAAATCTGGTGTTCCTCACATGACACCACATCAGCTATGGTGGGGTAGAAAGCCCAAGCTATCTCACATCAGAATATTTGGCTGTGCAGCATATGCACATATTCCTGATAAGCTTCGCAAGAAGCTTGATGAGAAAACCGAACAAGGATTTCTAGTAGGTTATGACAGTAATTTGTCATAGTACAGAATCTACATACCAGACACGAACACTGTGAAAACAGTGAGGGATATCAAATTTGATGAGAGTAGGACAATGGCCAATAAAGACCCTGTTAGCTATGAAGTTCTGGAAACAGTACTATGACCTGCCGCCAACGTCAGAGGGAGCAAAGGACGAATACGAAAACGAAGATTTTCGAGTCGTCTCCCATTTGAGCAATGAATCAGATGAAGAAAGATTCGAGAGGCAACCTGCCGCCGTAGTTCCTGTAAACCAAGATGGTTCCAGACTGAGCAGAGCAGACAAGGGCAAAGGCATAGCTGTTCCAAGAGGATCTCCCAGAAGCTCGACAAGACCAAGATCCTGCACTCGGAAAGAGGCATGGATACTTGTATAGATTAATTCATTGCTTTTCTGCCTCTAGTCAAGCACATGCAAAAAAAGAAATGGAAGGACGATCAAAGCCCTGAGGTTTGACAATAGTGGAGAGTACATTTCTACCGAATTTAAGGAGTACTGCCAAAGCCAAGGCATTGAGTAGCAGTTAGCACTCTTTATTCTCCTCAGGGCTTGGCCAAGAGGAAGAATCATACCATGGTTGAATCAGCTAAATGTATGCTGGCGCATGCATCATTACCCAAGAGCTTTTGGGCCGAAGCTATCTCCACTGCAGCTTACGTCCAGAACAGATGTTCAACCAAGGCCCTCTTAGGTAGAACACCCCATGAGGTGTGCACAGGCTTTAAGCCTTCTGTGAAGAACCTATGAGTGTTTGAATGCATCGCCTATGCGTAGATTCCGAAAGACACGAGGAATACATTGCTGCTTCTCAATCTATTAAAGAAGCGTTTTGGTTGAGAAATTTACTGTCAGACATTAGTTTGAATCAATACAGCCCTGCTATCATATTCTGTGTTAGTTTGAGTGCAATTGCCTTATCGTCTAACCCTAGATTTCACTCTAGGAGTATTCATCAGCTATCTTTCATGTAAAAAACAACATTGTAGACATTAGATAATTTTTAGCACCATCTCTAAATGGTAAAGAGTGATGTTGATCCTAATTTATACATTCTAAGACAAGATTCAGATATAGTATTCATTGTCTTGTACGTGGTTGATTTGATTATTACAAGAAGTAATGAGAGGTTAATTGATAAAATCAAATCAGATCTTTTCCATGATTTTGACATGAGTGATCTAGGATTGATGCACTATTGTCTTGGCATTGAAGTATGGCAAAAGAAAGACGTTGTCTTTCTTACACAAAACAAATATGCCCGAGATTTGCTCTATAAGCTCAATATGCAGGATTGTAAGCCTTTGAGTGCACCTATGGATGTCAACACGAAGCTTACTGCATATGATGAATATGAGAAAGTGGATGCTTATTTATATAGACAGTTGGTGGGTAGTTTGATTTATTTGACACACACTCGACCTAATATTTCTTATGATGTTGGTGTTATTAGTCAATTTATGGAAGATCCTAGTCAAGCACACTGTAAGTCTGCTAAATGTATTCTCAGATACATTCGAGGGACATTGAATTTTGGTTTGAAGTATGATCTGCCTGAAGTGCCAATGTTGGTAGGTTACACAGATGCCGATTGGGCATGTAACATTGATGATAAAAGATCTACCAATGGTCATACATTCAGTTGTAGTACAGCTGCAGTTTCATGGAGCAGTTTCGTGGAGCAGCAAAAAGCAACCTACAGTAGTCTTATCCTCGACGGAAGCTGAATATCGAGCACTCAACAATGCTACACAAGAAGCGATATGATTACGAAGATTACTTGTGGATTTAGGACAACCACAATTGGATACAACTACTATATCATCTTGCGACAATCAAAGTTGCATTCACCTTGTCAAAAATCCAGTTCTCCATGTTTGAACCAAGCACATCAAAATAGATTATCATTTTGTTCGAGAGAAAATTCTCGATGGAGCCATTGATCTTGTTTTTTGTAAATCTGAAGATTAAATGATAGATATTTTTACTAAGTCATTAGGTAGATGTAAATTTGAGAAGTTTCGTACTCTTTTAGGAATAGAAGAATGTAATTTTATCATTGAGGGAGAGTGTTAAAAATCAATAATAGACTTCATTGTTACTGTTTACGATGTACATTAATGTTGACAGTTGTTACCAACTATAATTAGACTAGTCTATTAGTCTACTCGTAGATTTTCTCTCTCTATCAGGGTTTAGGGTTTATTTGTACATTTTACATTCAGTATGCAATACAGTGAGAGAGTGTGTTGAGTGAGAGTGTGTGTTCTTCCTTCGTCTTCTTTGGTGATTGCTTATGGTGAATGTTTGATGTTGCTTATCTGATTATTGACATTGATGAGATAACATATTTCTTTTTCCTGGTAGCCCAAATCTGCATGAAAAAAGCAAAAATATTATTACCACTATGTTGTTTTTATCTACTTCTTCGACAACATGCCATCTTAGATATCCAACTCCTTTGGATTCATGCTTTTGCACCACATTTGGCTCTTCTACCATATTAAGCAATTCACATTTTTTAATTGACTTAATTAGCAAAACAAGAACTGACTAGTCAACACTTGTAGTTATGAATTGTTGATCACACGTAAATGCTACGCATAGGGTAGCTGCTATTAGAAATGCAACTTGGATGTAAGTTGAGGCATGTCTCTAAATTATAATGGACCAAAGTATATTTCTTTAAAGTTGGATAGAGTTTCATTTAAATTCGGCCAATACAAATCAATCCCACTAAAAAGAAATCCATGGGTAGACTCATTACATGTCAATTATTGCTCCAAAATTCAAATTGAACATCTTATCAAAAGCATCATATCCACAGTTTTCCACGAACATGCTGAAACATCAATTTAAACTAATTTAGATATATTCCAAAGTTGAATCATGGAGTTGATGTCTTCATATGTTGAATACTCCAATGATAGAACCTCATTGTTGATACAACTCAAAAACAAATTTGTCACATTCAAGCAATGTGCACCTGTTAAAAAGAACTCTTTTTATCTATTTCATTGAGTTTGAAAAAATTATCTTGGATTTGTACTAAAATACAAACTTTCATCCATTGTCTATATTGATAAAACATTTTACCAATAAGTCTTTAATATGAATGATTAACATCAATGTATAATTGCCAATGTAGAAATCAATTTTGCACCATTCAATTTTGCACCAAACAGTTGTTATTGAATGGATACTTTCTCTATGGGATCATACTATTGATCATCTTCAGTCTCAATATAAGTTTGATCCATAAAGAGACTTGTTTTAACAATGGAAGGAAAGGAAAAATAAAACTAATCCTCAAAAAAATTTAATTTTTGGTGCAATTTCTATTCAGGTTAAAGTTATGGAACATCAAATAGTTCCATCAACACATTATGTGATTATGCAAATCTTGCAAAATATGGATAGAAATCATGAATATTATCCAAGAAAATGGGAAGAAACGATTGCAAATGGCGAGTTGAAGATTGAGAAGCAGATCAAAGACGACAAATGAGAAAAAAAAAATGGAACAAATTATTTTCTATTTTGTCTACAAAACAAGATAGAGTATTCATGGCATAAATTTAGGGCCTTAATGGTTGGCTATGATAAGTTAAATCAAGACAAGTCGTCATCTTCATTGCAAGCACATAATCCTTATTAAACAATGGAATATTGTCCTCAAGATGCTTGCAACAATGACCTCAGTCCAATGAGAACCATGGGTAATGAACAAAAAGGGTGAACAAATTTCACAAAACAATAATGAGTATTAGATCGATGATGGATGTTTGAAGAACAAACTCAACAACAAACAAGAACCCTAATCAACATAATCATATAAATGTTTGTGAGAATACAGATAAAATTACCATTAAAAAATTTAATGGTGATGCCAAAGTTGTTGATATTAAAGGAATATTGGATAGATTAGATAGATATTTCATATTGTTCAATAAACTTGATCTAGCTAAGGTCATTTATAATACTAATCAATTTGAAGTAGTAGCCTTTAATTGGTGGAAGAGAAAGAAAATGGGCTACTCTTTAAACCACTTGGGAGAGCGCACAATAATCGAACTAATTGGAAATTGTTTAAGAATGCCTACATTAGCACTTTCAAAAAGCCATTTCCAAATTTGAAAAAAACTTTCACACTAGAGTCGGCACAAAATGAGCACAAAAGTGTGCATTTCAAGCACTTATTTAAAAACTCATATCTCAACTATGATGAATCACATCAAATCCTTTCACATGTCAACTATGCCCTTTACTGGAAAAACCAATTTGTTTCCCGACAACAATGGATGGCATCATTGGATGAGTTCACATCTCCCAAAGTTCAGAAGAGGTTGAACACAATCTCTTCATATATACATTTATTGATTAAAAATTTTGAGACCGTCCTTTTGAGCAACTTATATGTAAGACATGATGTGTCAAACATGTGGGGGTACTAATGAAACTTCAATATTTTCATATATGGGACTACATTATTGTGCAATTTTTTGTCTGTCTACTCTTAAAATCCTATATGATTATAGAAACAAGCCTATAAAAAAAATTGAATTTTGAGGTCTATAGAGAGATACGTGCATCCAAAGTTACCTATTTAAGTGTTGAAAATCACCAAAACTGGAAGTTTCATATTTGAGTGTACAACACCATGATTTTAACAATATTTTTTTGGGTTCTCTACTTTAAAATTTATTACATGACCATAGAAACATGTCTCTCAATTCTTTTTTAACTTGGAGTTATGTAGAGATAGATATGTGCATCTAGAATTTTCCATATCAAGTGTTGACAATTATTAAAAGGTGCTAAAAAGTTGCAGCTCTTTGGAGGTGCTTTTTACAACCCTTTATTTCACTATTTATTTTCAAAAATCCTTTATGACCATAGAAACATGTCTATAAAAGAAAATTAAATTTGGAGTCCTATAAAGATATATGTTACCTTGGGATCTGCAAACCCTCCAACAGTATCCCCCACCAAAACTGGTGGCGGTCCCATGACACCTGCAAGATGCGGTTATTGTGGGAAGTTTATTTGCATCACGTCGAATTTTTATTAAATGATATCGCACATTCTCCATGAAATCGAGTCAGGCAGTGTTGAAATCTAGGTTGTGTGACAAAAAACAACGGTGGGCTCCGGCGATCCACTTTGAAGTTGTCCAAGCTGTAAATCAAGATGTCCAAGAGCCTCCCATCATTGTTGCACGAAAATATAATATGGCCACCATGTAGTGGCCTTGGTTCACCTATCACGCATAGATTCGTTCCCAAGGAAATAGTGCTTCCCTTGCAAATCCTACTCTAACCACACCTAGATTAACCACATCTAACTATCCACCCTACTTTAACCACAAGCATGAGAAGGAATAATAGATTACAATGGGAGAGGTGCTTACATCCTATCCTCTCTACTCTCTTAGGAATCATTAACAACATGCAAGTAGAGAGAAGAAGCAAATGGAAAACAAATACAACATGCAAAAACGAGAGAGAGAGAGAGAGAGAGAGAGAGAGAGAGAGAGAGAGAGAGAGAGAGAGAGAGAGAGAGAGAGAGAGAGCAAGGATGTTCAAATCTCATTTGGGCATAATCTCCTCCTCCTATTGAATATGGAAATATGGTACAAAGGGTACCTTTTTATGGATGGGGAAGGCCCTTGCCCCTTTCTCCTATTGGTTAATTACAATGGCAAGGATCCTAATCCAAGCCGTTTAAAACTAACACAAAACGAATCTAGTGGTTCTAGGAAAGCAGAAGGACACTCACATGATTCATGTGAGTTCTAATTTGGGCCCTTTTAGCTTTATATTAACAACTTGACTTAGGGCCTCTAATGTCATTTTAGAGTTTTAAGTCCCTAGTCACTTATTTCTAATTCTACAAGTTCTACAAAACCAATGGGTTGGGCTTATACACGCAGGAATCCAGTGCTCTCACACTTATTACTCTACATCTACAGTGTATTGTGGCGGGGCCCACTTGGTAAGCTTAGCCAGTAGTACTTTAGTGGCGGGACCCACTAAGTGCCCAACAGTATCCCCCACCTAAATAGGTGACGGTCCCTGTCGACACGTTTATTGCGGATGATGGAGTGCGTCAGGAAAAGCGTGGATAAAGATCGTTTACGTAAAACCCGAGGCTTTATTCGATGATGAGGAGCCTATGCTGAACTCTTCAAGAAGTGTTTGGGAAGGCCTGTGGTGACCAGTACTTGCGTAATCGGCTACCGTTGATGGGCGTAGCAAACATCCCATCCATTGTTTCTAAAGTCACTGCCCCTTGCGATAGGATGTCGATGATGCGATAAGGGCCTTCATTAGTGAACTTCAGCTTTCCTTTGATCGTCTTTGGCTTGTACATGAGGACCAAATCTCCTTTTTGAAGATCTTTCTTGTGAAGACGACGATCATGCCAGGCCTTGCGACGTGCTTTCTCTACAGCAAGAGCATGGACCGCTAACAAGCATGTTTCGCACAACTTGTGTAGCGCTTCGTGACGAAGGTGGAGCGATCTTGTATCATCCAATTGTTGCACTATGGCAATGCAAAGAGATGGAACAAGAAATTCCACCGGCATGACTGCATCTTTTCCATACACTAGCTGGAATGGTTCGGTGCTGTCTTTTTATGTAGTTCTGAAAGCCCACAGAGCAGCATGTAGCTTGTGCTACCAATCTAATCTGCTTGCTTCTATTGTCTTTGTCAAAATGCCGCACATAATCTTATTAGAAGATTCGGCTTGGCCATTGCCTCTTGGGTAGTAAGGTGTGCTGAAACGATGGATCACAAAGAACTCTTCTAATAAGACCTTGATGGTCTCATTGACAAAGTGAGTTTCCCAATCGCTGACTATCTCCACTGGACATCCGAAGCGTGCAATAATATTTTCGTAGAGGAACTTCGTGGTGGACCTAGCATCTGCTACATGCACTGCTTTGGCTTCAACCCACTTTGTGAGATAATCTGCCACGATAATATATTGGGCTTGGGTACTGCGAGCGGCTGGGTGAATAGGGCCAACGTAATCAAGTCTTCATTTCTCAAATGAAGCTTGAGCCAATATAGGATGTAACGGCTCATAGTTCGTCTTCGTTGGTCTGCGTGCCCTCTGACATACATCACATTGCTTGATATATGCCTCAGTATCCTTGTGCATTGTTGGCCACCAACAGCCGGATTGTAGAACCTTGCGTATTGTTACATCTGCTACAAAGTGTCCACCTCCCATTGCTTCATGCGAGAGGGACATAATTTGACTTGTCTCATGGGGCAGGATACAATGACGAATGATATTGTCCACCCCTCTTCGATACAGTTGGCCGGCAATCAGCTGATATGGACGAGCTTTAAGTACAAGTTTTTGTTGTTGCGCCTTGGATAGTGATCGATCAGGTTGGTCGTTCATCAAATACTCAACTATGTCTGCGGCCCAATCCGGTACAGCATCCACGTAAAATAAAGTAGTATCCGGTAATTCATCATCAGGATGGAGATCTTCTGTGTCGATTTGATTCGTGATACATGATCCGCCATATAATGTTGTTTGCCTTTGTGTACCACTATTTGAAAATCGAACTCGAGCAACAAGAGTAACCATCTAGTGATTCTCCTTGTGTTGCAGGTTTTGTTGACTAGGTAGAGTAAAGGTTGATGATCAGTATAGAATGCAAAATGAGTTGTCATAAGATAATGGCAAAACTTCTTGGCCGAAAATATCATTACCAAGGATTCAAGAGACACAGCACAAGGCCAAGACATACATGAAATAGAACGACTATATTGTCAGTTTGGTTTTAGAGCAAGATCGTCAGTGTCTTCGCTCGTTGGCAGAATGACTCTCTGCTCTTTCGCTATGTTCTGTTCGTTGGCAGACTTTCATGCACAGCTATGGTATTTTGCTTTCTTACTCTATTCCCTACGTCTCTCTCTGTTTCTTACAGATCTCTGTATTCACTATCTCTCTACTTTTTCTTTGTTATGATCCAGAGAGGATTGTTTATACCACCACCATGTGGAGTTTACAAGATAGCTAAATGTAGAATCACAAGACTAGTTAACGCTAATCAACTAGTTAGTTAGTCTCCGTCGTTGCTATTCGTTTCAGCTGGGCATAAAGCCTGTTGAGCTGCCAGCTGGCAACGCAAAGGATTTCTCTTCATTTGTTTCGTTCTTTTCGTAGTCTTCATTCTGCGTCCCTTTTGCGGTTTGTGGTCCTGGAGGTGTGTTTACAATTCGCGATTGATTCGCAAATCGTTCTTGCTTCGAGTCAAAGTCACATTGACTATCGCGAATTGCCTCTCAATGGCACAGATCAGGTCACGATGGTGCAGCAACTCTCTTCCTGGGCAGCGTGGGATTTCTTCACCCACATATCACTCTTTCAAAACAGCAGCAAGGATGTAATTCAGATCCTCCTTCTCAAATACAACAAGCAACAATGGAATGAAGCCCTCCTTCAGAATAGTAGGAATGACAATGCTTCAAAGGGATCCAGGCTTTCAAAATCCATTTTAATTCAGATTTACTTCAACAGCAACTATCAGGTTTGATTCAGCATGAATGTAAATGGATTTCACACAAATGTTTGGCTTCAATCTGCTTCAAATTCTTTCCTTCTCCATTCCCAATGATCAGAGATTTAGATGTAAGATTCATACATCAGATACAATTACAGGGAAAACTCTCTGTGGACCAGCGATGACCGAGAGGGAAAGAAAGTCTTCGCTCTCACTTCTCTAATCTCTCTTCACAAGATTGGACAGCAGGGTTGCATCGCACTTCGATAGCAGATTTCGCAGTAAGTAGCCTTCACATGTCAACGAGGCAGAAAGTCCACACAACAACGATTCTCTTCAAAGCAACAGCAGGCAAAATAGCATTTCACACTTCTTCAAATCTCAAATATTCAATAGAATTCAGACTCGATTCAACAACAAATTTTAGATTTGGTCCAATCATGGCTATCAGCAGATTTCACAAAGTTGTCTGTCTTTCATTCAGATCCAATGCAAAGAGAATATCAGTGAAACATTCTTGCAAGGAAAAACTTCTCACTCATACCTTCTCTCAGAGCGAACTCACGGCTCTGTAATAGAAGATGGCTCCTTGGTTTCTCCCACTCACAAACAAGAATGAATGATGATTGCTTCTCTCTGGAGTCTTTTCTTTCCCTCAGAAAGCCACGAAGCCTCCTCTCCATAACCAACTTTCATTGAAGGGCAAGGAATCAGATAAACTTCAAAAAGCTCATTTTTAGCCCGAATTATGTCATCAAAAATTCGGCTAACATGATTTGGGAAACTTGTTTCTAGAGAGTTTGCCATAGACGCATGATTCTCAAAAGAAAGATTTCCTATTTAATGAAGGAGGAAAATACAATCCATCAACTAAATTATTACAACGCATATTGGAAAGTGATCTTGTATTCATGTGTCCAAAACGACTATGCCACAAAATAGCATTATCATTTACATTTTCATGAGAGATGCTAGCTAATGCAACTGAATTAGAAAATACGTAAAGATGTCAGACTCTAGTGCATGTAGCCAGAGTAATATCTTCCTTGAATATTGTACACTGCTTAGATGAGAAAGTAACAGTGTAGCCCTCGTCAGTTATCTTAGAGACTGATAACAGGTTCTTTGATAGCTGAGAAACGTGAAGGACATTGGAAACACAAATAGATAGATCGTTGTTGAATGAAATCTTGACTATAACTTTGTCTTCAACGCGTATGGTGCTTGAATCTCTGAGGTAGATGAATTGATCTCTGTTGTAAACTGCATACTTGGTAAACCATTCAGTGCGAGAGGTCATGTGACTTAGAATTTGCTTCGAACAGGAATACAGATCATGCTACACAGTAACACGAACAGAAAACACTCTCCACAGCAAGCTCACATATCAAATGTATTTCTCAAAATGAAATTACACTATACATATAGTTGTTCACTCAGGCAACCCATGCATGACCCAGGTTGCCGTTGGCGGGATGCGTGTCCCGTCGACTTGCCTCGTGGCGAGGCCAACTGATTTTTATCAACTGATATGACTCACAGTACAATAGCACAGTGATTCTACTTTAATTCTAACTCTCTCTCTTAAAGTAGAGTCTACTTTTTATACAGTCATATACATAGCTTTAAAATCAACAAACTTTAAGTACAGAAAGCTTTGATCTAAACTTATCAAACTTTTCTCCAACAAGTGGCTTAGTGAAAATATCAGCTAGTTGTTCTTCTGTGCTACAATGAACACATAAATTTCACGACTCAGCAGCCTCTCGCGTATAAAGTGATATGAGTGTCTGGAATCCCGTAAGAGCTTCCCCACAAAAAGAAAATTCAAAGACAAAAAATTGTTCACGAATCAGTTGAGAGAGGACGAACACGAAACGTAACAGCTTCCACGACATGGTATCAGAGCCTAAGGTTATCGCTACTGATATATGAGCATATGACATGTGTCATGTTGATCGGTCAACGCCTAGTTTTTGGAGGTCAGTCTAGTAGCCTTTAAATTAAGACCCAGTACCCTATACCAAATATAAGCAAAATAGAACAACAAGTTACAAAAAACCTGCTATTTACATTTTCTTACAAAATGGTGTGAGCCATTTTAATATTTATAGTTTACAATTTACAAGTTCAACTTGTTCACACTCAAGCAGTCAAAGCACAAGGCAAGATTGGTGATCAAAGGGTAAGCACAAAGTAAAGGCATCGACTATGAGGAGACCTTTGCGCCGGTATGTAAGTGGAATACTCTACCTTTACTTGTTGCTTTAGCTTTACATTTTGGTTGGCCTTTGCATCAGATGTATGTGAAATCTGCTTTTCTAAATGGTGAGTTAGAAGAAGAGGTGTTCATAGATCAACTTGAAGGCTTTGTAATGAAGGGACAAGAAAATAAAATATGTCGCTTGAAGAAAGCGCTTTATGGTCTTAAATAGGCACCACGTGCGTGGTATAGCAGAATTGATGCCTACTTTCATTCAAAGGGGATGGTGAGAACACATTCTGATCCAAATCTATATGCCTTATGCTTCAATGGTATGGTTGCTTTGATTGCTCTTTATGTTGATGACTTGATTATTACGGGAAATAATCAAGAGATGATAGATATGATCAAGAAAGACCTCATGGAATAATTCGAGATGACAGATCTCAGCCTGATGCATTATTACCTTGGAGTAGAGATGTGGCAAAAAAGACACGAAGTGGGTTTAACACAGGTGAAATATGTCAAAGAGTTGCTGCACAGGTTTAGATTGCAGGATTGCAAACCAGTAAATACTCCTATTGAACTAGGTAAAAACTTCCTAAGCTTGATGAGTCACAATCGTTTGATGCTACACTGTATAGGTAGTTAGTAGGGAGCTTGATTTACCTTACCATGACTAGACCAGATATATGCTATGTTGTTGGCATTGTAAGTCAGTTTATGGTAGCACCTATGGAAACACATTGGAAGGCAGCTAAACGCGTTTTGCGTTATGTGAAAGGCACTTCAGATTATGGCTTGATTTACAAGAAGCATGATGGTTTACCTGAGTTGTGTGGCTATGTGGATGCGGATTGGGGAGGTGACTATGATGATCGTAGATCCACCACAGGATATGTATTCCAGTTTTGTGGTAGTTGCTTTTCCTGGTCTAGTAAGAAGCAAAGTACAATTGCTCTTTCTACCATAGAAGCAGAGTATAAGGCAATGTGTAG
The DNA here is from genome assembly GCA_029204225.1 of Diphasiastrum complanatum. Classification (NCBI taxonomy): domain Eukaryota; kingdom Viridiplantae; phylum Streptophyta; class Lycopodiopsida; order Lycopodiales; family Lycopodiaceae; genus Diphasiastrum; species Diphasiastrum complanatum. The sequence continues at coordinate 11,308,053 of CM055092.1, read as the reverse complement.
TGCAGCACATGAAGGTATATGGTTGAGACAAATCTTGGAAGAAGTTGGCATGAAACAGAAAAATCCCACGACATTACATAGCGACAGTCAGAGTGGCATTCAGCTAGCAAATAATCTAGTGTTCCATGCGAGAACTAAACACATTGAGAGTCTTGATACTGGTTACTACTTTCTTGGATAGAATTCATGTAGTTGAATTCATAACTGATATCTTTGTAACCATTGAGTTATCACAGAACATATTTTATTCTAGCAATCAAGAGACACAGCACAAGGCCAAGAGATACACAAAATAGAGCGACTATATTGTCAGTTTGGTTTTAGAGCAAGATCGTCAGTGTCTTCGCTCGTTGGCGGAATGACTCTCTGCTCTTTCGCTGTGTTCTGCTCGTTGGCAGACTTTCATGCACAGCTATGGTATTTTGCTTTCTTACTCTATTCGCTACGTCTCTCTCTGTTTCTTACAGATCTCTGTATTCACTATCTCTCTACTTTTTTTTGGTTATGATCCAGAAAGGATTGTTTATACTTCCACCATGTGGAGTTTACAAGATAGCTAAACGTAGAATCACAAGACTAGTTAACGCTAATCAACTAGTTAGTTAGTCTCCGTCGTTGCTATTCGTTTCAGCTGGGCATGAAGCCTATTGAGCTGCCAACTGGCAACGCAAATGATTTCTCTTCGTTTGTTTCATTCTTTTCATAGTCTTCGTTTTGCGTCCCTTTTGCGGTTTGCGATCTTGGAGGTGTGTTTACAATTCGCGATTGATTCGCGAATCGTTCGTGCTTCGAGTCAAAAACAGTTGACTGTCGCGAATTGTTCTCGTTCGACCTTCGTGTCTTGTTTGTCAATTGTCCAATTGGGAGGCTATAAGATTGGTGCAGATATAAGTGTTTCCTTCAGCTTTTGGAAATCTTGTAGGGCTTCCTCCGTCCAATGTGAATCAATTGTCAACTTGTAGATAGGACATGCCAAATCCGCAAAGAATAGAAAGAAGATTCGGTAGTAATTGGCATGTCCCATAAATACATAAACTCCACGAATCATTCCAGGGGGTGGAAGATCCATGATAATACGTATCTTGGACAGATCAGTGGCGATCCCCTGTCTAGATACAATATGGCCTAGGATAAGACCATGTGTTTCGTCCTTGGAGCTTTGGTATCTGCCATATGGAATGGTTCTTCTTGATGGTGTAATCGCACGGTCACATCTGATCTGTGTGGTGAACCTTGCGGTGCGTTCGCTTGTTGATCTCTTTCTGGTGCAATGTCTTGAGAAGCTGTCGGTTGATGTGCAGCTTGAGCAGCTTCCTCCGCTTGTGCTTCTTGTATCCAATGCTTGATCTTCTGATATCGTCTTTGTTCATCCTTCACATTCAGATAAGGTAATCTTGCTCCTCCTGATATTGAAGGTTGATCAGCTGGCACTGATATAGATTGTCGTGATGATGGAGCTACCTCCTTGCGCTTTTGTGCTCGCATAACGGCTAACACTGGAACGTTACAATAGGGAGGTCTCCTTGGTCTAGTTGAGTGTGAAGTTGTGCTTGGGCCTGTTGATTGAACTACAATCCAATTTAATGGTGCGCTGGTGCTGGTTCTCAATGGACAATTCTTGTAGCAATGTCCATATCCACACTCGCGGTAGAAGGGCATATAAATTCCTTTGTTTGGACATTCGGCAATCCTATGTCCTTCTCCGCATCCATAACATCCATATAATCTAGCCCCTTGACATTGTGGCTGTGTAGCGTATGTGGCATAATACTCATTGATAGCAGGATCGATGAATGGTTCATCATGTCCATATCATTGTTGCATTTCCTGTTGGAAAAATGTTTCAGCTTCTGCCGCCGTGAGATTCACCTGGGCTACTTGAGAATTATTTGGCCCTAGTGGTGCTGGTAGTGTCATTCTTTGTTGTTAAGGGCTGGTCCAAGCCTTGGTGCTGCATTAGGTGCTCCTTGATGGTAAGCATAAGAGGTCTGGAATTGATCTCTCTTTTGTTGTATGATCCGTGGGTTGTAGGGGCAATACGCAGTGTTGTGCGAGGATGCATTGTTGTGCGTCAGTTTCAAATTCTGCTTCAGTATCGGACACTCGTTGGAAGTGTGATTCTGGGTATAGATGGGACACCAAACATTGTCCCGTTGAGGATATTGCTGCTGATAAGGATCTGGTTGTGGTGCTGCAATATTCTAAAGAGCCTTCAGTTTTTAGTCAAATTGGATTGTGAGTTGCTCCATTTGCTGCTTGTGTAACTTCATGATCTGTTCCATCATCGATTCATTGGACAAGCTCGTAGAGGCTGAGGTTGATGCAATTAAAGGAGTTGGAGCATGAAGAGATGTAGTTCCTGGTGTAGAATCATCATCTGATCCTTCATCTTCTTCTCTCATTGCGTCTTCCATAGCTTCGTGCAATGTGGCATATTGCTCCCGTCTTTTCAACTCTCGTCGGAGGCTTCTAGGTAGTCCCGCTAGAAACCACATGATGCCAAATCACGGTCACAAATATTTTTCTTGACAGTTATTCAAAATAACAGCTCTATATGCAAAAACCCAAGGGCTATGTTGTCCAAGGCGACTAGTGGCGAAAGGCTATGCTCAACAATACACATAGAATATAAAAGAAATCTTTGCTTTTGTGGCAAGCATGGTTACTATTTGGCTTTTGATGTTTCACTATTTGTGGTTGGAATGTTTACCAAATGGATGCCACAAATGTTTTTTCCAATAGTCATCTCGAGGAACAAGTCTACATGAATAAACAAGCATAATCACTTTCAAAACGTCCAGCTTATATATGCCACCATCCCACAACACGCATTGTTGGAGGAGGTAGATTTTTGTTCATGTGAAATAATATCATGCAAATGTTGAATCGTTTCCAACACATCCACTTTTGCGTACCATCTTGCTTTAATGAGATTTCTACATCTCAAAGTTGGAGTGAGGCAATGCTAGTTTTGTATGATGCCTCTTGTATGGACATATCTCATGTCATTAATGGCTTAGATCTAGTTCTAAATCATTCACAAAGAAAGTGGTTGTGTCATCAAATGTATGCTCTTGGATCTTGTAAGAGCAAGAATCTATGTTGTCCAAGGCAAAAAAAAATCTTGTATAATTTCTCAAGAGTCTAAGCTTATATGGACTGAAGACACCCATGAATTGGTATGAAAGGCTTAATACATATCAATACTCTCTTGAAGTCATCATGAGTGAATTGGATCATTCCTACTACATAGTTGTTAATGGTCATATTACTTATTTTTTACTTTATGTTGATGACATTGTACTCACCGATAATAGTGAATTAGAGATTGATAAATTCAAGTTAAGAATTAATTAAGAATTTGAGATGAAGATGTATCCTACATTATGTCTTAGAGATAGAAATATGGAAAAGCAATTAGGTTCCTTTCTTTTGTCACTTAAAGTATGTAAGTTGTATCTTTCAAAAGCTTAATATGGAAACATGCAAATCCATAGCTACAACTATGAATATAAATTCTTTGAAAGAATCTTCTCAAAAGTCTTCCTCCTCTTCTAAGTTTTCTGCTTATGGTTGTCCATTTTTTCTCAAGAATCTAGAAAAAGCTTTAGCTAGCTTTCTTGGCCAGTTCTCCCAAGCACTCTCAAGTACTTCGTATGGCACCTTTTTGGCTTAATTTGTATGATTGTTTGTAATGAATAGTATTATTTAGTTTGTCTCTGGCAAAAAAGAAATTATTGCATGCAATCAATGAAACACACCCTATTTGTGTCATCACAAATTTTTCTAAACACAGGTTGCACATCATCTCAATTGTCTCACAAAAGTTATCTCATCAAGTAGATGCAAAGATATGTTTAAAAATCGAAAAAAAAAAAAAAAAAAAAAAAAAAAAAAAAAACTGACTAATGTATGAGATTGTCTAGTTTGTAAGGTACAAGGATTGAAGTAGAGAACCGTTTATTGACTAAACAAGATCATTGAAGATATCCTTCTCTATGCACATTCGCATGATTGGTCTAAGACATTCAACAAGCTCAATATTAAGTCTTAAGATATTCAAGACGCCCTATATTAGGGAACGTTTCTTTACTCCTAGTTTTGAATTATGTATTGTTTTAACTCAATATACTCAACAAGGACGAAATGACGAAAATTTAAACAATACAAAATGTACAAGCCACAATTCAAGCAATGAGAATTAGTGTATATACCCAATAAACTACTTAATTTTTAGACCTTTTCATTGCATCAATATCAGGTAGAATTATCACTCATCTCCATTTTGGTATTCCTAACTAACACTGCGATACATATTACTGATTCCATATCATTTTATGAAGATCCATGACTACAACAAATCAACTTCAGATTCATTGATTTGTTTCTCCTCCTGATCATTGACCGTGTATTTGGATTGGTAGATTAGTTTACCAAATTTTGCATACTAATTCACCTATGAAGCCACACTAGCAAGTATACAGTCCCTCGTTAAGTTACTCTATCCTTAGGGAGCGTCAAAGGATTTGTTCCCGAGGAAAGCTTGGGCTCAGGCCAACAATCACTCTGAATATTTTAACTCTGACAGAGTTGTCTCCAGATTGAGGTTCTGGATCTTGTAAATCATAATCATGACAATGAGAGTCCTCTCAAAAAGCTCTTGTTGTCCTCAAACACATTGTGCATGAGCTTAGAAAAAATAATGAAAGCCTGTTTCACAGCTATTGGACATTCACCATCACTGTCATCGATGTGCTATGCACAATGGACCATATACAGCACCAAAATCACCTTAAAATATGTTATCGCTTCATCATGTGATGACGTTGAATACGTGGATGCATTTTTCAGTATAACCATATTCAGATGATTGAATCAAGGTCATCATTATTCACTTGCGTAACATATGAACTCAAATGAGTACTGTTAGAATACTACAAGAGCATTTCTGTCTCTTTTTGCTTCACATGAGCTTACTAATTTTCATACAAAAAATTCAAAACAGTAGGGTGACAGTGCAATTTCCATCATGCATGAAACCCCCACAACACCATGATAGCTTTCTATAAATAAAATGCCCTAAAATTGTTGGAAATATAAATGCAAAAGTGTATTACCATTAGTGTTTCCAATGTTTCCAACCTTTTCAAATTCAGCCTTTTCGGAACCGTACGAATTGGCGTGATTTGTGGTTCAGAACCGGGTCATCCCGAAAGAATCGAAAAGAATCGGCAAAGTTTTTAGATATAATGCAAAAAAATATCTAATGTAATATGTATAAGGTCTGCAATATCTCTAAAATCTTATAGATACTAGATTGCTAATGGATACAAAGATTTAAAAGTCCACTGTTGCTTGTAGAAAGCTGAAGCCTGAAGCCAAGTTAGTGCTCACAGAATCACAAGTGGACACGACAATGTTGAATGGACATAATTCGAACTTCACAAATAGATTGCACATTCAAACTTCCACTTTAAAATCGTGATATGTGAATTACCCATGATCCATCATCAAACTTCCATCACACGGTATCACTGGAAAAACATTTGAATACAAATTAAAACATTGAAAAGCAAAATCAAAGAACAAATTGCTTTTTTTTCAGATCCAATTATTTCTGATTCAAATCATGGAACAATTCAGTAACAAATCAAGATTTGTTCACCGATGGATTGCGATTCATGGAAATATTTTTTGGCTTCTAGGGATTAAACATCATTGATGATTGTCATGATTAATTATCATAGGTATAACTTGAGTTAAACCTAATTTAGCCTAGAGTACTCGTCAAAATTTATGACTAGCTAACATGGCTTACTTTCTTTCAATTCACATCAGTTGCAGGCCGCATGCAATGGTAAAAGGGGAATTTGACCTATTTTAGACATTTGAGCTTAGAACTACATGTGGAAAAGTATATAGAACCTTTTCTCTACCTATCGTGTCCAAAGGAGGCATACCCATAGTATAAGTAGGAATCAGAGGCTCATTTGATGGTAAATCAAGTAGAGATACATGGTACATTATATCCTTGTATGAGGTCCAAGCCACTCGGCTTTAATAACAATTATAATTTGCATAGTACGTTAGACAAACTTTTGTAGTTTGATGTGATGCTTGATCCCTTCCTCTGTTGTGTTTAAATTCCAACAGACTATCCGTGTACGTGCACTCATTCAAAGCATAGATGTGATAGCTTTGTATAATCACCAAGTTTTCTAACATATCACAGCTCATGGTTCTATGTTGTGGGTTGACCTACATAGGATCTTGGAGAGAACAACCAGGCTTGCATCTAGGAGTTATCAGCAAGGTAGGCCAGATCCTAACATAATGGTGGTCTTGCAGCAACAAGTCCCCTATTGATCAAGGAAGCAGTCCAAATTCAGCAAGTAGAACAGATAAAATGAAGAATCTACTACTTATTTGTGCATGGATGTTAAGGCAAATTTGAATGTAGATACAAAGGCTTTAATCAGCAGCAATTAGCAGCTCATATTCTATGTTGAAGCACCTCTCTGACAACTGGTTAAGTTGTGGTTTCAACATGTCCGTATGCAACTAATTTGAATGTGATCTTCAACTTCAAAAAAAACAGCTTTTCGAGAGAAGATTAAGGCAGAATTGAAGGTGATTATTGTGCTCAGACCTGATCAGAAGTGTAGGCATGCCAAATATCATCAAAAAGGTCTTTAAGCGACGTGACAAGCCTATGCATGCTCAGTTTGGTCACTCGTGGAGGGTGCAATGAATCCCCATAGGCAGACTAGTATTGAGAGCCAAAAATCAGTTTACTGTCAGACAATTACTGCTTGCTAAGGACAGAGGGAAAGTACATATGCTTTAGTATCATTAGGAAGCTCTTTTGAGGACTGTTCTTTTGAGCTATGGCATACACAAACGACAGGTTCTGTAGAAGAAGGAGCCTGAACAGGTGCATCAGAAGAGGAAGAAGAGGAAGATGGAAATGGAGGGCAGGTTGTCAATTCAGGTAGTGTGGATTCAGATGAGGAGGCAGCAAGTATAGAAGAAGAAGAAGAAACAATTGTCAGATTTGCCAGCGATGGGTCTAATGGCAGAGATGGTTCTGTTGCCAATGATGGGACTGAAGGCAGCAATCAGGTGGTGGTGGCAGCGATGAAGGGGCATCAGTCATTGAGGTACTGCTGCTAGGAATGTGCCCACCACTGGAGGTACTGGAAGTGCTGCCAATGATGGAGGTGCTGGGGGAGGTGTGATCGAAACTACTACTTAAACCTGCGCTGGTTGTGAATGGCCTCTTTCAGTATAACAGCCACAGGAAGGGACTTAAACCGAGAGAGAGAGAGAGAGAGAGAGAGAGAGAGAGAGAGAGAGAGAGAGAGAGAGAGAGAGAGAGAGAGAGGTTTAATTCAGTTGAATTTGGAATGTTAACAATAGAATCTTATCATTTAGAATTCAGTCAATGCTGGGTCTTGACTTATAAGGTCGGTGGTTCAATATGGATGAATGTGTTGTGGATTATTAATGTTTGGAATCTCCATCTTCATTTTGATTCTTTCTCTTCTTTCAATATAGGTTTCCACAATCTTAAAATCTTTCCTGTTGATTTTCCTTCCACCTCTTTGAGCTCCAATTGATGGTTGTATATTGCAGGATTATAGGAACTATGGCAAGAGGATTCCATTCCTCTCCTAGCTAGAGGTTCCTACTTGTGCAAATGTAGGAAGACCAAGATTTGATGGATCTAGTCTTGCAAAATGTCAAAAATATTGTGCACTTGTGGCTTCTTGCTTCATGAATTCTCTCCACTTGTCTTCTATTTACAATGTCTCCACTCGTCTTCTATTTACAGTGTATGTCATGTAGAAATCAAAATGAGGACACCAACATGCGCATAATTCAATATGCCTTGTGTCTATAAGTGAGTGATAGATGGGAAGCATCATAATTGTTTGGTGTATTTATTTATATAAAAAAAAATGAAATAGCCCTAGTTCTTTTCTAAGGTACACATTGCAAGGGTGATCATCAAAAAAAGCAATAAATTTTCCTACAAGCAAGTACTTTTTGAGGAACCGACGTATGATTGACATGAATTTTCAGAAAGCAACAGTTCCCATTTCCGTCCTACTACTATCCATATTCCAATCAGTAGCACAAATATTTTCAAGGCCATGAGGACTTCTATTCGATAACGAGAGAAGATATCATGGCCTTACGAAAAAGGGCTCATGCTCGACAATTTTAGTCTCAACACTCAACATCATAAGAAGTCCTCCATCAATTAGGGTTTAATGTTTTCAATAACAACTAGACATAAAACAATCTACTATCTCAACAATGCTTCTCAATAAATTAGATCAGAAACTAGCACATAGGCTCAAAACAATGACAGAGAGGAAACAATTAGCTCATTACAAATACATAGATAGCAAATTCAGCATATGGTAAGAATCAATTTCAAAAAATTGAATTTGACTTCTAAAGAAGATAGTCAGATAAAATACAAAAGATGCCGATTGTGGCTCTACACAACTAGTTGCTCATGAAATCATGAAGCTGCATCCATGGAAATTTTCATTGGCTAAACAATTTAGAAGCTTTGCTACAACTCTAAAGACAGGCTAGGCAAACTAATACGAGCAGTAACCGAAGGTACCATTCTCGTAGCATTTTGCAACATTTGCCAATTCGGGATGCCCAATCGATATCCCTGTCTTCTTAATGCTTTTCGTACTTTCCGCCTGCAAAATTTAACATGATCAAAACATAGATAGGCACTTCTTGACACACAAGCTAGCAAAAAAAGGTCATTAATCATCTTTCAAACTTACCAATAGCGTCTTGTTGATAGATGATGCCAAAATTGAGGACCACCATTATGGGTCCTTGCCAAGGTTTCTAGGTCATTGAATTCAAGTGCCCAAGGGCAGTAGTGGAGCCAATAGTTGATCACAGTGCGTTCTGCATATTCCACCTCCTCACATTGCTCATACTTTGTTGTTTCACTAGCTTGCCACCACGCATCCTCATGGTAAGCCATGCTGCATTGAAGATCATGCCCAGCTTTACAACAATGCTAGACAAAAAATTATACATCCAATTTTTCAAATTTACCACTACAAGAATTTGGAAACTCCTTACTGTTTATGAGGGATATCCATAAAACAAGTTACAAAAACATAAAATTCTCATCTAGTATAACATCTCCTATGTTTAGCTTTAACTCTTCTAACTCTCACCTTATTTGAAGAGGGCCAATACTAGATCCACCATCACCGGTGGGAGCAGGAAATATAAAGCTCGTCTCCACGTGTCGTATAGCATTCAAAAGAAGCCTATGCTTTTCCCTATATTTGTCAATATCTGTGGCAACATGATCCAATCGTCTCAAATTCATACAACCGAAAAAACACCATATTCCAATCAATGTGATCATTGTAAGTGTCGTATGCTCGTATGAGTACTTGAATTTTGAAGTATGCCAAAATTTGTGGTGTCTATATGCCAGAACAAATACAGTTTATTAGAAAGTTACATAATATGGATGATAGATGTGTTAGCACATTTTACTTCAAAATTTGTATTTTTAGGTGTTGTAATGCTTCACCTATTCATTTTCAATTTCCTAGGTTTTAATAAGGTTAGGTAACAAATTTATTATGTGAGCTAGTGAAATTGTTGGCTAGCATATAAGACTTGAGCTCCAGCAGCATAATGGGTGAACTTGCCTTAAACATGCAATCAAGTTTGAAACCAGACATCACAAATAGCTTTTCTAATGCTTATGCCCACATAAAGGATCATGTTGGCGTTTTACTTCATATTGAGGTCGATTTTATCATGCAAAGAGCTTCATTCCTCTGAAAATTATGGTTTCAGCAATGGCACTGCCATTGTAAGCGGTGTGTGTGGGCTGTTTTATGGAAAAGAATCGTAAATAAAATGTTCAATAAATTATCATTTGTGAAAGCGACTTGTGACAGATTACGAAATCTTGGAGTTCATATAACATTTTAGAGGCAGTTTACAACTTTAAAAAATTCCATAAAGAATGAGGTTTCTCCTAAGGAAAGGCAACCCTTTGTAGGATTTGATCATGTTCAAGAACATGAGGGATCTTCCTAGCAAATCCTTTACCTTTACGCTTGGGGGAGGTATTTTTTGTGACCTTTATACCTGGTTCAACGGCCATTTAACTATGGCTTGGGCTCGTCAAAATTTTACGACCGTTTTACCAATCGCAAACGTCACTAGAAATACTATTCCCCAATACTTTAGAGGATAAATTTATACCTTAAACTTTTACCACCATAGCTGCAACTGGGTCCCAGAATATGTCTATTGGCCAATGAGCATTTGACACATGGCTTTCCAACTTGGAATCCTTTAACCAAGGGTTTGTGTGGGGTTACATGATACACTAAACCTATATGAATACATTAACCATACTTCAACGATTAACTTCTTTAATTTCATCACAAAAACGTTGTAATACACTTAAGACCCAATTTACTTTGATGGTAGAAAATTAAAAACTGATTGCTGCCCCCAACACAATCCCAAGCTTTGCAGTGGAAAAGCTTGGGCAATAAACTGTTCATCGCACAAGAATGAATTTACCCTCAGTTGATCTGTATGGGCAGGTACATTTCTGATTATGAACTTTTATGGCTTACAAGGGAGGTAAATTCTGTGGAGAGAACGTTTTCACAGAGGAATGGATTCTCATTTTAGTTCAGAAATTAGAGGGAATCCTTTCCAAGACAGTAACGGGCACTTGAGGTTTTTTGCCTGTTTTTAAGTCTGCTTGAAAAGCAGAATGAGCAGCACAATTGCTTATGATAATTTCACTTTCAGAAGCCGATTCATAATGGATCATGTGCAAACAAACCACAGTGCCCATTACGCAATGGAAGAGCCCAGGTAGAATGTCATCTGCCCGGCTGCTTAACACGTTATGGCAAATTCAGCACGAAGATCGAAATAAGGTACCTTGTAAAGGCGGAAAAACGTCGAAGAAATTGGCATTGGCAAATCCAGCTATGCCTCGGATGCGCGGCTTCACGGACTTGAAAGCCCAGATCTGACGTGGCCGCTCCACCGCCTCCTCCGGCACCAGAAGCACATCCCCAGGGAACAGCACATCCAACACAATAGAGTTCACCTCCTGCAATTCCTCCACAGAGATCCCATACCTCTCCGAGATGTCCCAGGCAGTGTCGCCCGGTTGCACCACCAGAGGCTTCGTCCTGCGCTGCCAGGACGGGGGAGCTCCCCTGGGATTTTTCAAATGGGGATGGGGAGGCAGCTTCAGCACCTCCCCTGCAAATATCAACTCATCTTTAAGGCTGTTTGCAGCCTGCAGCTCCTGCCATTCCACTCCTAGCTTGCGCGACAGCGTCCACAGTGTGTCGCCATCTTCCACCACCACCACTCCTCCTGCTCGATGGCCTCTAGAGGAAGCACCCACGCCAGCCCCTTCCATAGACGCCAAGAAAATGAACGAGAAAGGGACAGAGAGAAGGCCGGGCTTAGAAAGGAGTTATGTGGAAATATTGTTATTCTTACCTCCTTCCAAATTGGCTGTCTAAAGTGCAAGAAGTCAACTTTAGGAGGCCAGCCTATCAAGGTAGCCTCATCTGGGGCAGAAAGATGTCCAATTAGATGATGATGTTGGATTTATTTTCTCTAGTCACCTAAATCTCCATTTTTAATCTGCCTCCATTCATGCTGCATATTTACTTCCGTTGTCGCGCAGTTTGCATATTCATATGCAAATTCTCACAGGCGATGAAAAGACGAAAAGCAAAGGCTGATGTCACACCCTCTTCACACTCATGCAGCTGCGCTAACAAACTGGACGACGACTGCAGCCACCCACGATCTCCTACAGACAACACATCCACCTTGTTCTAGCAATGTGCTGATGGCTTGATTTAAAAGGTTTCCTAGTCTGTTTACCAACTAGACAGTCTTGACAGACAGGTAACTCGACTCTTTCGCGAGGATAGTCGAGATCAAGAACAATAGATTGTCTAGACATTCATTGTACAACAACATGATTTAAATGACCAAGTCTATAATGCCAAAGTAAACCTTTATTTGAATGAATTGAAGTACTGAGAGCCTGACTAGAGGCAAAAAAACAATGACTCAATTTGTACAAATATCCATGCCTCTTTCCGAGTGCTAGGATCTTGCATGTCCTATCAACTACTTTACACTGATCACATTCGAATTTTACTCTGCCCTAGATCTGTGATTCTGCTTACAGAGAGCTTCAAGATTTTACAGATGCAGATTGGGCCAAAGATGTTGACAGGAGAAAGTCGACATCCTTTGTATTCAACAAAGGTCTTGTCTCTTGGAACAACAAGAAGCATTATCTTCAATAGAGGCCGAATACATTGTCGTTGCACATGCTGCAAAGTAAGTTATCTGGTTAAGGATCTACTATCGGACATCAATCTTAGTTAGTTACAAGCTACTTCTATCTTTTGCAATAATCAGATTATAATCATTTTATTTGTTAATCTCATGTATCATCCCAAAGCAAGCACATTGAAATAAAGTATCATTTTGTCAGAGACAAAGTACTCAACATGGAGATTATTCTAATCTTTTGCAAAACAGAGTTTACAGATATATTTACAAAGGCATTGATATTTGATAACCATTCTAAGTTTAGCAGTATGCTCAGCTAAATGATAAAAATGCAGCAAAATAAATCCATTTGATCCTAGAAATTATGGAGAAAGCACCTACTTAAGATCCAAACAAGATCTAGAAGCTAGAATACTAATCAATGCATTGATTCCTAGCTTATCTTGGCTTGAACTCCATGAATTAGCTCCAAAACTCTTCACACGTGTGAATGTACGGCCTGCTGCTACCTGTGTACTATACCTACAACTCCAATCTCATTCAATGATCATAAAAAATCATATGCCAATAGCATTCATCAATCAAATCATAGACTCAAACTAGTCAAGAAGGAAAATCTCGATTTTGCTAATTATTGGATGGAAATCCCATCACATATTTATACATGTAGAACTCGGATCTAAGCATATTAGGGCTTCTCTATATTCATCATAACCTAACCCTAACATCTAACCTAAAGATCCACTTGATCCACCCTATTTAGGGTCAATACCTCGAGATCCAAAAACAATGAAAAAAAATGCTATTTTTAGCTCCATCTTTTTCTATACCCTATCTATGCACTCTTTGGACATATCCCAAAGGTACCATTCCAAAGCTAGGTTAATGATTTGACTTAGAATAAGGTATCCTATGCTTTTGGCACATGTGAAATCCCACACCATGGCCTCAAAGTCATTTACAAATGGTAATTGTGCAAACTAGCTTGTGTAAATTAGTAGCACTCCTCCTCACAACTAGTTTGAAGATAACATAGACTTGCTTATCAACCCTAGGACTGATCTTAACTTCACAAATGTAGATCTTTGAAGTGGATTAGTGAGGATATCAGCAATACATTCACTACTTGCCACATGTTCCAAAGATATCTCCTTTAATTGCACCTTCTCTCACAAAATGATGAGAGATCTCAATATGTTTTGACCTTACATGAAAGATTGGATTGGTTGCAAGGTGTTGGGCTGAAATGTTGTCATTTTAGAGAGTTGGAACATCATCTAAAGTCATGACTTTCAGCTTCATAAGTAGCCTTTTGATCCATAATAGCTCCTTTGTTGTAGCGGTGAGAGCTTTATACTCGGCCTCGATTGAAGAAAATGAGATGGTTTCTTTTTTCTTTGACAACCAAGAAACTACTCCTCCACCAATGGATGTTGCATAGGCACTTGTGGACTTCCTATCTTTTGTCACCTGCAAAATCCGAGTCACTAAAGGCATGCAAATCAATGACATCTCCTCTATAGAGAATTCATGATCTAGAGTACTCGAGATATATCTCAAGATCCTTTTAGCATTCTTCCAATGTATCACTAATGGATCTTGCATATATTGACTTAGCCTTCACACACTAAAGCATAGATCAGGCCTATGGTGATCCACATTAAGTTGCCTATAAAGAGTGATGTCCATAAAGGATGCTTCATCACTTTTATTGAGCACTTTTACATCTTGCTCCATTGGTTTTTCTACATGCTTGCAATCTTGCATCTTGAATCTATTGAACATACTTAGTTTGACTAATATAGAAGAAATCTGGACCTCTAAGTACTTCTATGCCCAAGTGAAGTTGACCAAGATCTACCATCTTAAATTCTAGTGATAATTTTTTTTGGTTTTCTCAATACCATCAATGTTATCACCACTAAGGATGATGTCATCTACACAAATCAATAAAAGTACAATACCATTTACATCATACATTATGTACAAAGTTGGATCATTTTCACTTTGAGTGAATCCAATGGAAACTAAGAAATCGTGAAGTCTTGAATTCCAAGACCTTCCAATCCTTTGAAACCATGCTCGAGCAGGTGCTTTATGGAGTTTACACACGTGATTGTGTTTACCTTCGATAATAGAACCTTCAGGTTGCACCATGCAAATGTCTTCTTCGATAACTTCATTAAGATGTGTTGTCTGTACATCCATTTGATGTATTTCCAAATCTGCTGCAGCAGCAAACAATAACAAAAGTCGAAATGAAGAATGTACAATCATTTACATCATACATTATGTACAAAGTTGGATCATATTCACTTTGAGTGAATCCAATAGAAACTAATAAATCATGAAGTCTTGAATTCCAAGACCTTGATGCTTGCTTCAAACCATATAAGCTCCTTTGAAGATGACATACATTACCTTCCATCATGAGCTTGATGAAGCTATGGGGCTGCTCCATGAAGATGTCTTCTTCCAAATAACCATTTAAGAATGCATTAGAAACATCCATTTGAAAGAGCATCCAACCAAAATGTGAAGCAAGTGCAAGAAGTAACCTTATTGTGACCATCTTGGCCACGGGTGCAAAGGTTTCTTCAAAATCTATGCCCTTTGCTTGAGCATATCCTTTGGCAACTAACCTTGCCTTGTGATTGCTTACACTTCCATCCATATTGAGTTTTAGCTTGAAAACCCACTTACATCCAATCACATTTTTAAGAGATCTATCAACAAGGATCCATGTGCCATTCTCCATCAAAGCATTATATTCATCTATCATAGCTTGAAACCATTCCTTTGAACTCAATGCATCTTCTACACATAAAGGTTTTTTAAAACTTGAAATGAGTGCAAAGGATGAAGATGGATTACCCTCGGCTTGCTTCTCCTTGTCTTGGTATGTGAGCCTCAATGGCTCCATTCTTACCCTTGATGATCTTCTTGGAGTGATTGGTTTACTTGGCTCTAGATCCTCCTCAAGATCTATGACATCTTGATCCTCGGCCACCTCCCTCTTGATAGGTGATTTGATTGAGCCATCAACAAGTTTATGCATATTATCCTCATAAAAAATGATATCTCTAGAAACCACAAACTTTTTTGAAGATGGAATGTATATCTTATATCCCTTGCTTGCTTTGCTATACCCGAGCATAGTACCTTTGATTGATGATGGATCTTCCTTGGTCCTTTTCTCCAAAGGTGTATGCACATAGAGAATGCATCCAAACACCTTGAAGTCCTTTAGATTTGGCTTCCTCCCATACAAGACTTCAAAGGGTGTTTTGCTTTCAATAGAGCTACATGGAACTCTATTCATCAAATGGTTAGCACAAGTGAGGGCTTCTCCCCAAAAAGCTTTTGGTAAACATGCATCAATCCTTAAGGCTTTAGAACATTCACACAATTGTCCTATTCCTCCTCTCGGCTACCCCATTTTGTTGAGAGGTGTAGGGACAAGATAATTCTTTTTTAATCCCTTCTTGATCACAAAAATATTTAAAAGCATTGGAGATATATTCTCCACTATTATCACTTCTAAAAGTTTTGATCTTGTGATCAAAATGCTTCTCAACAAATGCTTTGAACTTAAGAAAGCTTTCAAATACTTGTGCTTTAGATGAAAGTAAGAATACCCAACAAAACCTTGAGTAATCATCTATGAATGTAACAAACATGGTGGCACCTCCATTGGACATTGTACTTGCAAAGTGTACATCCAACTGGATCAACTCAAGTTGATGAGTTGTCTTTGTGATTGAACTTGAGAAGGGCTTCTTATGTGCTTTTGAGAGAGCACATGCTTCACATACTTTCTCCTCTTTTGCCAAGTATCTTGGAAGTCCTAAGGCAAGCTCCTTCTTGCACATGACCTCCATGGACTTTGAGTTGATGTGACCAAGCTTAGCATCCACATAGGCATCTATTTGAATAATCTTCCAAAGCTTAGCATCTAGCAATGATTGCATCTATTTGAATAATCTTACATGCATTTGTGGTGAACTCCACAATCAAACCATTGTCAAGCAATTGTCCTACACTAAGCAAGTTCTTAGTGATACTAGGTATGTAAAGTACTCCATCAATCTTGATCTTCCTTGAAGATCCCAAACATAAAGGTATGGATCTTATGCCTTCTACCTTACAAGCATAATCATTTGCTGTAAAAATTGACTTGATAGGTCCATCATAGGTAGATAAGTTTGAGAAATACTCCCTCTTACTTGTCATGTGGGAGCTAGCCCCACTATCTATCCACCAAGGGTCTACTCCTCTTATGCTTGACTTGACATCATGAGTGAATCTTCATGAGAGCTCTCCTATTCCTCTTGGCCTAGGTTTTCTCGACTTTGAGATTGCTTCTGCTTGCAGCACTCCGAGGCATAGTGTCCCATCTTGCCACAAAAATAGCATTTGATCTTTGACTTATCCTTCTTTGGCTTGCTCAAGCTTGGACTTGAAGATCCTTCTTGATCTTCACCTTCGACTTGATTGTTCTTGAATGTGGCACCCTTGCCTTTGGATTTTCTCTTGCTCTTGGTGAAAAGGGCCTTGTCATCTCCATCATTGAGGGAGAGCTTCTTCATCCTTGACTTGATGTGAGTTCTCCTACTCTCCTTGGCCATGAGGACTCCTTGGAGATCTTCAAGTGAGGGCAACTTGCCCATAATTGCATAGCCTTGCAATAGGCTAGCAAAATTCACACTCAAACCATTCAAGATTAGTTGAACAAGTTCACTTTCCATTATGGAATCTCCTATGTAAGCAAGCTCCTTGTTTAAGTCCTTAACTCTCAACACATATGAATGTCCACTCTCTCCTTTAGCTTGAAAACATTGAAGGATTTAATACTTCAAGGATAGCAACCTTGAAGTATACCCGAGCATAATACCTTTGATTGATGATGGATCTTCCTTGGTCCTTTTCTCCAAAGGTGTATGCACATAGCAAATGCATCCAAATACCTTTAAGTCTTTGAGATTTGGCTTCCTCCCATACAAGACTTCAAAGGGTGTTTTGCCTTCAATAGAGCTACTTGGAACTCTATTCATCAAATGGTTAGCACAAGTGAGAGCTTCTCCCCCAAAAAGATTTTGGTAAACATGCATCAATCCTTAAGGCTTTAGAACATTCACTCAATGTCCTATTCCTCCCCTTGGCTACCCCATTTTGTTGAGGGGTGTAGGGACAAGATAATTCTTTTTTAATCTCTTCTTGATCACAAAAACCTTTAAATACATTGGAGATATATTCTCCACCATTATCACTTCTAAAAGTTTTGATCTTGTGATCAAGATGCTTCTCAACATATGCTTTGAACTTAAGAAAGCTTTCAAATACTTGTGCTTTAGATGAAAGTAAGAATATCCAACAAAACCTTGAGTAATCATCTATGAATGTAACAAACATGGTGGCACCTCCATTGGACATTGTACTTGCAAAGTGTACATCCGAGTGGACCAACTCAAGTTGATGAGTTGTCTTTGTGATTGAACTTGAGAAGGGCTTCTTATGTGCTTTTGAGAGAGCACATGACTTTCTCTTCTTTTGCCAAGAATCTTGGAAGTCCTAAGACAAGCTCCTCCTTGCACATGACCTCCATGGATTTTGAGTTGATGTGACCAAGTCTTTTGTGCCAAAGACTATGGTTGGATATTTTGGTCTCCTCAGCTAGCATCATGATATTAGCATCCACATAGGCATCTAGCTTGAATAATCTTCCAAATATTATGCCTCTAGCAATGATCTTGCCATCCTTCTTAGTGTAGGACAATTGGTTTTGACAATCAAACCATTGTCAAAACCAATTGTCCTACACTAAGCAAGTTCTTAGTGGTACTAGGAATGTGAAGTACTCCATCAATATTGATCTTCCTTGAAGATCCCAAGCATAAAAGTATGGATCCTATGCCTTCTACCTTTGACGTTTATTTTTTTCCACATGCATGCAACAATATGTAACTCCCCTTAGGATTAATACTATCTGACCAAACATGCACTTTTTTCTCATATGCACTTTTTTCTCATATACCAGGTGTACAGCAAATGGATTATTTTATGGGTGGATTATTGACATCTATGGCTCATTCGAAATTCCTATTTTGGTTATGGGGCTTTTATGCTTATGTCTTCAACTTTTGGTTCCTATAGTGCTGACAATATTCTTGGTTCTTTCCATTTTGTTAGATATTCTTTTGTGTAATATGAAAGGGATGTGGTGACTTAAACCAGACTACATTTAAGCTTGGCAAACGTTTCCTACTTTCTGGTGTTTTTCTTGCATGTCACTATATTTGCTTTTGAAGTTCGAAGGAAAGGTGTATTTGTAAGTTATTTTAAAAGAATAACGTGTTTCCTTTTGATAAATAAAATGTCGGGTGCATAAAAGTGAAACGATCTCTTGAGCTTATCAAATTATTGCCTTGAGTTTAGATGACACGGTGAGATGAAAATTTATGGCCTTCTCATTTCTCAAACATTAGATAAAAAATTGCTACTCATTCCAATGTTCTCATGGCTTTTGTGAATTTATTCCAGAGTTATTTTGTTGATTGATTTTTTAGTGGCTCATTATTAAGGTTTCATGATTTTTGAGTATCTCTTTGAAAGCCCTAAACTTCCTAGAAAAAGTTTAAGAAACTCAAAATTTGAAGTATAAAATTTAGCATGTACTAGAAACTTTTTCTTTGCATGGCTCATTTAAGAATGGGGTTTTGGAATGTGTTCCATTCCTAAATAGCCAATTATGATCTGTGTGTGTGTGTGTGCGCGCGCGTGCGCGCGTGTGCGCGTGATAGCTTATTGATAAGCGGTCTACTCCTATGGCGAGAGAGAGAGAGAGAGAGAGAGAGAGAGAGAGAGAGAGAGAGAGAGAGAGAGAGAGAGAGAGAGAGAGAGAGAGAGAGAGAGAGAGAGAGAGAGTTACAAAATTTCACATAGTTCCTCTTGACAAAGCAAGACTGAAACCTTTTGATGCCTTTATTCATATTAGCTGAAAAGCATAACCACTTTCAAGACGTCCAGTTGATACTTGCCACCATTCCACAACACAAAATTGCACGAGTTAGTACAGTGGGGAAGACAATTGTCATAGCTGAGCATCAGTTGTTATCCATTTCAAAGTTTTGTTCATAAAAAAAGTGGTGTGTGAGCCTGTTGTCCACCATCGCTGGGGACAGCAACCATCACTATTTGTTTAAAACACCATTGCTATCCATCATAAGTATCAAAAGGCAAAAGGTTTTTTAGTTAGCATCGCTGTCTGGTAGGCAATCAACATATATCAGAAACTTGTTGTGGTCCATTATTGTCAGGAAGGCATAAAAAACCATTAACTACAATGGAACAGATATAGACTTGTCCATTGTTGCCCGTGAGGCAAAAAAAACCATTTTTTGAGGTGAAAAAGTGATGGTGGTCCATCGCTGGTCAACGATCTATCCTCATCATTTCTTAACAGAAATTTTGCCTTAGTGTGAGGAGCAATGTGCAAGCATGTCATAGAAAATAGCAATTAAATCCAATTGCTTAAAGCAAAAAAAGTTGATAGCCTTGCAAAGGAATAAGATAAACCTCTTACCATATGATGGCTTCCGAAGGATGGAAGAGTAGTAGGGTGCATTCACCGGAAGAGAGAGATAATGAACTCTTCTTCACAAGATGTTGAAAGGAACACTAGTTGAAACTGCATAATATATAGTGTTATGCAGTGAGGCTTCTTGGAAGGAAACTTTTTTTGAAACAATATAGTACAGGTTTACGAGGGGGGTATTGATATAGGACCTTTAGTTCTCAAAGAGAGAGAGAGAGAGAGAGAGAGAGAGAGAGAGAGAGAGAGAGAGAGAGAGAGAGAGAGAGAGAAGCAGAAGAAGAAAAAGAAGAAGAAGAAGAATGACTTCTCTGAAAGAACAACCTTTGAAGAATTTTAATAAAAAAAGAATGAATTTTATCACTCTACCTTAATGTGAACTGTTTAAAATCGAGGTATTAAGTGTTGAATTTACACAAGCTAGTTTGCACAATTACCACTTGCAAATGACTTTGAGGCCATGTTGTGGGATGTCACACGTGAAAAAAGCATAGGATACTTTATTCTAAGTCAAATCATTAACCTAGCTTTGGAATGGTACCTTTGGGATATGTCCAAAGAGTGCATAGATAGGGTAGAGAAAAAGTAGGAGCTAAAAATAGCATTTTTCTCATTGTTTCTGGACTTCAAGGTATTGACCCTAAATAGGGTGGATCAAGTAGATATTTAAGCTAGATGTTAGGGTTAGGTTATGATGAATACATAGAAGCCCTAATATGCTCATATCCGAGCTCTACATGTATAAATATGTGATGAGATTTCCATCCAATAATGAGAAAAATCAAGATTTTCCTTCTTGACTAGTTTGAGTCTATGATTTGATTGATGAATGCTATTGGCATATGATTTTTTATGATCATTGAATGAGATTGGAGTTGTAGGTACAATACAAAGGCAGCAGCAGGCCGTACATTCACACGTGTGAAGAGTTTTGGAGCTAATTCATAGAGTTCAAGCCAAGATAAGCTAGGAATCAATGCATTGATTAGTAATCTAGCTTCTAGTTTTTGTTTGGATCTTAAGTAGGTGCTTTCTCCATCATTTCTAGGATCAAATGGGTTTATTTTTTTGCATTTTTATCATGGTATCAAAGCCATTCCGAGAAATGAGCTTTATTTACATGCTAGAATCATAGAATTTGATGCAATTCAAGCATTGATTGCTATCTGGACATAATCTATGAGTAGTACCTTCAATCCTTGATCAATTTGAGTGAAGTGGGATCTAATGGTTTTTGATTTACAGGCTTTTTAGCTTCAAAATCCGAGTTGTGGTCATCTCTTATCGATTGGATCAAAATAACAAGTATTTTGCACTTTCCTCATATTGATACTACTCGATTTGTGGAGTCTATCACAAGGAATAGTTTTCAATCAATCAAAAGGAAGGTAGATTCTTATCTTTGGTATTGTAATAGGTCGTTCTTAGACTTATTGAGATCTTAGAAATTCAATTTTGGGGTCAGCCCAAAGACTTTGATAAGTGCTCATCAAGTGAATGCAATTCTAGTCAAGATTGTGTTCAAATTTTGCTTGAGCATAAGAGGTGAAGACCCTTGGTGGATAGATAGTGGGGCTAGCTCACACATGACAAGTAAGAGGGAGTATTTTTTAACCTTATCTACCTATGATGGACCTATCAAGTCAGTTTTTACAGCGGCATATGATTATGCACTAAATCTAATGCCTACAACCGATTCTATGCCCAAAGAAGAAAAAAAAACCAAGTATACAAAAACCATAACACATAAATAGGCTTACGTTTGTAATATGCAACTCGATACAAGAAAAACCCACAAATTACTATACAAAAATCAGATTAGCGGACAGGTTCCCCACTTGGCTCATGTTTTTTGCTAGGTAAAGTCCCTAATAGTCGCCAAAATGAGTTGGTTCAAAACCAAGCCCCTGCTAGCTTTTTTAACTATTTCTTATTAATATTTTATTGCACAATTTGGGGCAGTATGTTTTGGAATGTACTGTACTGTGCGTTTCAACCCCAAAATGTCAAAACAAATTTTTGAGATGTGTGTGTGTGTGTGTGTGTGTGTATGAAACATTTATTTAATGCATTGGGCATTTATGGCCTCTACTCAAACATGATTTGTTATGTCATCACTCGACTACCCACCCTAACTCATGGACCATATGGCAAATAGGCTTGTAAGCCTCATTATTGCTACTATAAAGTGGATCTTCCACTATATATTAACGGACATGCTGGAAACCAGCTGACATCATTATCGAAGATGTTTTCCAGTCCACGTTTCTGTGTTACTTTGCACTTAGTTACTCTTTGTATTCTGTAGATCTTAACTATAATATGCATTGTATTGGCCAAACTGTAAATAATAATAATATTGATTAGATTGATTTTCAAGCACCCATATTTAGCTGATTTAAATCTATACCTACATCAGCGAAATATCCTAAACACAAAGAGAAGCATTAAGTGCATATTCAGCAACGTACTAATAGTCATGATGGAAATCAGTTAACATCTATATTGAAGGGAAAGAACACCTGCCACTTTGTGTACTTAGATCTCTTAGGTTCATGGTTCCTAGATCTAGCTGGAAAACCTTGTATAAGACATGTAACATTGACCATATCGCATAAAAGTGATAAACTCTACTTGAGAATTCATCATAATCAAGCATGTTCGTAAATACATTTTCTATCATTAGTGTGAGTAGGAGAAACTATTCAGAATTGCCCAATATAATGCTTCTTGGCTTCCAAGGGGAGGCTCGAACCTGGGACCAAAGAAACTCCTGATGCCAAGCTAACCAGCTGAGCCAACCCCGTTGGGTATATCGAATTGCCCAATATAATGGCAAGTGAGTACAAGTAATCATCTTAATCAAGCCTGTTCCTTGTAAACACATGTAATGGCGAGTACAATTTTGATACACAAAAGTGATTTTAGTTTCTGTCATCGCCTTGAACAGGAAAAACCATCAAGGATTTTTCTTATGATGGTGATTAATGAGGATGCACATCAAGAATGTCAGAGGTGTACAACTGCTTGTTGGTAGCACAAAAGAGAAATTCAACTGGAAAGGGTAAATCGACAAATTAGAAGCAATTTTATTGATAATGATCCATGAAGAAAACATGTTGAATAATAAATTCTTACAAGATATGATTCTCTATAACTAGTCAGTGGTCCATCAGGCTATAATAATTGATTATATTTACACACTGCTTAGACCATGGGTTGTGTGTTCTTTTACTGTTCTTCGACGCCAGGTCGCAGTTTCAGGGTCGAAACGAAGCTCCCATGTTGGCCAGTAATGCAGATCTTGCTTTAAGGTGAGCACTCGCGGCTTTCCATTAAGATGAACAACCTTCACTCGAGCAAATGCTCTGTGCTCCAGATCCTAGTCATATCAAAGTCGCATTTCAAGATACAATGGATAACAGACAGCTGTTATAAGCAAAAAGTACAAAGCCTTGTTGCAGAACTATTTAAGAGATTTACATGTAAAATACACCAGTTGGGATAGTCCAAATACAAAGGTCCAGACACATTAGGTAGCTTGAAACTAAAAATTCCTCCCTTTAGTGGCTCTACCTACATGAGAAAGAACTGCTCAGAAAGTTAAATGCGCACCAAAGAGAAACATGAGGTCAACAATCAATACAATGCATAGATAGAACTAAAACGCAAGAAATACGTGAATTTGTCTCATTTTGGACCCACAATAAAGCATGAAAGACTACAGAAGTAAAGCCCTGAGCTGGATATTGCTCCCATATTATTGCATCTGTAATATGTATATGTGCATTCAATGTTGCATGCTGATCAAAATATCAAATAAAAAAAGATGAGTAAAGAGAGCACATGATTTTACACAGCTGGAGAATCTTACACAAGAATGATGAAATGGTCTCCAGTGCTCGTGCAAGTGCATTTGATCTTTCATCACAATGACTTTTTTGTTGAACATGTTGCAATAGCTAGAGTAACTATATATTTTTAAAATTGTCTCACCATAATGGCTGCTAGAGCATTTAAGTACACTCTACACATTTACCTCTACTTACAAGGCTTTTGTACAATGGCTCTGGACAGGATTCAAATCCTGCATGACGACCTGTAGCCAGGAACTATTCTATGGGTTAACAACATGGAGTTTTGGTATGACTACAACTAATATACTGTTCGCACTTGCTAAGCACTCTTGGTGCTCCCAAGCAAGCAGTACCTTAGGCTTATCATATTTCTAAAAGTTGCTAGGTCATTACTCTAGTATCTTAGAAAAGTACACATGTGCACCCAGGGGCCAGGTCACCTTTAAGGTAACTTTGGCTATGAAAGTATGTAGTAATTTAGACAAAACATTTTGTAATACAGAGTAGAAAAAAGTCTTTTTCAACAAGTGAGGCACGACCATGTTACAGGACCAATTTTAGCAGAGCCACAGTTGATTATTAGGGGACACGAGTAGTTTTTTTTTTCTGTAGAGCTCTTCCATGATATCAACCTTGGTCAACCGATCAATGCTGTTGTAAACAATGAACATTAAAAAATTGAAGCCAGATCAGACTTGAAAAACAGCCTTTTACTCTGTGCAAGCTCATCAATGACAATAATATTCGGACTCAGAAATTGAAAAGGTGAATCTTTTCTCTAGGCTGGCAAAATTACCTGGGTTGGTGAATGGGCAAAATCTCTATATGTTGCCAAGAAAGAAATTGGAACAGGTTGTTCAAAGGAATCAGACCATCGTTTTCGGTCGATCTTTATGGCCACATGAGGTGTTGCAATGCTTAAGTTATAACAAACTCAAACGTCTCTTTTTCACAACAATTAGTAATTCCATGTTTTAAGAGCAGAATTATTTAACCAGCTAATTTTCATTCACACTGTTGAAACCATGTTTTCTGGATAGATGAGAAAAAGCTTAGGCATGCAAACCTTTGTAACATCTACAAACGTTTGAAGATTAGGAGTTGGTTTCCCATTCACTTCAACGATCCACTGCAAAGCATATAGACCATATCGATGAGCTGGACTTCCATGACACCATCTGCATGCAGTTCAAATGTCCAGATATCAGTATAAAACTTCTGTACCTAGATACATATTTTTTTGAAATGAAAGATTTAAGAGCATGAGCTGCTGAAAATCTGCTGATTCTCTCTAAAACTATCGTCAAACTATGAGGGTAAGCACAGCAGAGAAGAAAAAAGATAACAGGATTAGCGCTTGGTCTAGGCCTACAGGATCAGAACAAGACAATGCTGTCAACAGATGTGAAGAGAATCTTCTCTTACATCACGAGGAAACCCATGAATCACAATTTGAAATAAGTATTTGGGATCCAATTTTTAAGATTAAAATAGAACTCTTCTTTTGAGACTTTGGGGTGATATTTTCTTTACTGAATGGAGCACAAGAACAAAGCACATTATTAGTGAATCATTGACCGAGAGAGAAGAGATGTCAAGCTGAAACCTTAAATAGACTAGAACCTCTGCAGCATAATTGCCTGTTCCGGAACAAGCCTTGAAAAGGAAAATTTCAGTAACTATTTTTTTTTTGACATTTTTTCCTTTCAAAAAAGAGTTAAAATTTTTTTTAATAGATTTTGACGCCAAAAATACATCCTCCATCCATACAAATGTGCTGTTGGACATATAGATGCTTTGCTCTATGTATTAAAGAGAAACAGCAATGGCATCTGAGCTGGGAGATGTAAACTGCAGTCAGCATCTTTGAATCCCCTGAAAATTGGGTCTCATTGCTTACACAACAAAAGAGTTATTTTAACATCGATCAAACTATCAAAAAATGTTTACTATTTAAATGTATCCAAATTGCATATGCATGGAACAGTTGGACTCAACACCGAAATAGAGCTCATTGTTTCAAATTTCAGATCAGTGCTGTTGGATCCATGAGGCCAAAACTACATCCTCCGTCCATACAAATTCATAGAAGTTGGCTCATTTTCTTTTTAGTACATACTAGGGCATGAAAAAAAAAATTAGCACCGTCTGGACCAGTACGTTCTAATCCATTCTGGTCGGAACAGGTTTCTGAGGTATGAACACAAACATCCATAGGCTCTCGTGTGATCTCATCACTGGATAAAATACTGGACTTCGCACCACCAACTATGCTGAAGTCATACCTTGATAAACACAGTAGGCAAAAAACAAAGATGAATTTGGGTCTGAAAGCATCTCGCAATCACTAGCCTCATAAGGGCCAGTAGCAAGCTCGCAAAAGCTACCATGAAAATGTCAAATGCATAGGAAGCTACAGATGATATATGGACTTAGATCACATGAGGGCTGTAGTAGTCATTATTATCCTTTGATAAAATGATCACAAGCAAGCAGGGAATAAGTAATCTTGATGCATGTATGCATTTCTTGTGCTTCATATTGAAGTGAATAACAATTTGAAGAACCAACTGGTTACCTAACATTCTGAGAATAAGAATTGGATATTTGATGTGAATATGCTACCTATTATCCACCAGCTTAAACATTATGTGAATACTACAATTGACAAGAGTTCTGAAAGAGCTAATTTGCTGCAATGCTCACCTTCCCTTCAAAGAAACAAGTGCCATTAACCTAACATAGCTAGTCAACAAACTGTCACTGCACTTCCAAATCAAAAGAACAAAACAGCTTAAATTATAAGCCCTTTGGACTGTAGATTTCGAACCAGCCCTTGGAAAAATGATCAACAAGAAGAAGAAGACTTCAAAAACATGTACCTGCCAACGTACACTCCATGGCCTTCTTCTGGTAAGAAGCCTAGGGCACGTACAGCTGGATGAGGATCTTGGACCACACAACCTGCCCAGTTCACCATTCGAGTGGTTCCACGTCCGTCTCGAAGATCTGTTCCGGCTGAAAGCTCTAATTCTGATCCCTGATAGAAGTAAATAAGAACATCCAAAACTTAGGCTATGATTCTTGCGCTTGGAGGATACTATACATAGTGCACAAGCTTACCAAGCATTCGCTGCTCAGCTAGAGTGAGCAATTGATTCATCAAATGTGAGTAATAGTCAAACGATTCTCAGTATGCTACAACCAGAAATTACTACACAGCGTAAACATCACAACTCAGCAAGTACTAGAAAATGGTATGAGAACCTTTGCCCGATACTAACTAGGAAATTCTAGCTGGATTTTAATTCTATGGAAAACTTCTCTGAAACTTACAACCTACCTGTCGAAAAACTGTGAATTTGAGATCGTCACATCCATCCCCATACTCATCTACCCGACAACAAGCAACTTCAATGTTTCGAAAACAGGTCACAGGGTGCCCATTGATCGCCAGTAACATGTCACCCTGCTCCAACACCTTTTCGGCCTTAGATCCTGCGAGACATCCTTTCACTCGCAAAACCTGCCGTCTCACTGGATCTTTATAGGCCAAAGCCTGGAAAAAACCAATTTGTCTAGTTAAGTGTACCTTGTAAATGTTGCTGTTAAATTGAAAAAATTTCTGGTAAAAACCAATGATGCTGTTAATGAGAACAGGTATGTTGTCCCTCAAAAGTAGCATTCTCTAGCACACCCACCAATCAGGTTTTCATTTATGAGGCTCAAGAACTCTGTCAATTATTCCAAAGTAAGCTTTCTCTGTCATAATAGAATATTATAGAAGCTTATCAAATGACATGCATTTCATGCACTTCCTTAATTACTAGCTGAAACCAAGAAGCAGGCCTTTTACACCACCCCCACTGAACAAATATGCACTATGACAAGAAACTTCCAAAGGTTCCTATTGGAGACACTTTCTTAGAGTGCATTTCTCATCAACAAGCTCATTTCATCTGCACAATAGCGAGAAATAATAATCAAGAAGAGGGCAGAACATCTGACAAGAAGAAAGTATGGTCATGTTTCGTTCCGAAACCAAAACTGAACTATTCCTATGTCTAGCCTGATTAAGCATTTATTATGAGACAAGATTACACCTGCAGTTCAGTGACACAGAGAGTTTCCGCTGGGAAGAACAGTAGCCTAAATCAGGTTAAGCTAGTATTGAGCTTAAGATTGAAAATGGAAAGATCCAATGCAAACAATAGAGGTTAGACTTCGAAACGTGATTTAAAGAGGATGATGTACAGACAAGATGGAGACTTAAAGAAAAGCCTAGGGAGCTGAAACACAAACAGTTTGTTATCACTGGACTTGTAGACCACCGTACGGATTGGGCCGTTGAACAGATTACAATCCATTAAATAGTGACATTTCTTAGTTACATTTATGCATTTCTAGTAGTGTGTTTTTTATTGGGTCTCCAGCCCTCATTCATAGTCAAGTACCAGAATACTAATACATTTTCAATACTACTCAAATATGCAAACACATGCAGTGATTTTCAATACATATGGAATCTGGATGAATATGCCATGTCATCCAAATTTGCAAATTTATTCCTGTACATATTGAAAATAGAATAAGAGGCAAGTCATTTTTTCAGGTTTGCTAGCTCTAGAACAAACAGTTGATGTTCTCTAGCTTGTAGTAGCCAACTGGATTACGTATAGAACAATAAGCAAGTAGTTTTTGCTTTTAGAACAATCCCTTTCAACATTTTATTCGTAGATTTTGCATATAGAACAATAAGCAAGTAGTTTTTGCTTTTAGAACAATCCCTTTCAACATTTTATTCGCAGATTCTGTTAGCTCGAGGATAATATAATGTGGAAGTCTTACGAACGAGTTCGAACGTATTAGTCAAATAGTCAATGAATGCATTCAAAAAATGAATACTCATCCCAAAGCCTCTATGTGATCTCCTGGCAGATCCTTGACACATGGGCATCCATGTGGGTTGCTAAAATCGTCTAACCATGTGTTATTCGTGATTTAGGCGAATGTCTCAATTAGCATATAACATGTCTACTTTGACCGATCAACCCTTGCATCTTAGGATTCAGGAAGTTAGTCCATCAGACTCTAGTTGAGACCCAATACCACTTTGCCATTGCAGAATTAGTCACTTATTACTGTGCCCACTTTACATAGTATTTTACAATTGTCTATACAGGATAATGGCTTGGCCATTACCAATTGAGATTCACATGTTTATATCACAGAAGCTAAGGGATTCAAAATGCATTTTACATTAACCCAACTGAAGCCCATTGGAAAGTGATGAAGAGGGTGTTGAGGTATGTCAAGGGGACTACCAGTTTTGGGATTAGATACACGGATGTATGTTAAAGGCTACACCAATTTGAACTGGGCAAGTGATAGAGAGGATCGAAGGTCCTCTTCAGGCTATGCTTTTAGTCTTGGTTCAAATCATAGTTGCACTGCGTTTCTGAAACGCGTTTCAGAAATATGGAATTTTTTTCAAAAACGTTGTTTTTAATTTTTTTTTTTTTGGGTTTTTTTTGTGCAATATGGGTATCAGGTGAAAGCTCTAATTAAGAGCATAATTACTATGTAATTTACCGACTGTTTCGGGTGCAGGATGGTCCAGTTCAGGTGCATTAATCCATGTTGGGTTCTGTCAAGGATAAAAATTCAAAACTAACCTCTAGCCTGTCTGTTACGATCACAGATGGTCCCAGTAAAAGTGTTTTCGCTCAGGGAGTTGGAAGGCCAAGTCATGAAGAGGCCTTACCCCGGACCCTGCCGTTGGGGGGCGTTGCCCGCCAAACCCCTTGAGCATTTATTGAAAACCAGCGCAAATAACAACCAAATAGCTATTGAAAATAAGATCTGTTTGTGACCCATCTACTGCACTTCTGAGAGGCAAAACGCTCGTTTGACCATTGATCCCCTAAAAGAATTTCAGCCATAAGCTATTTTTCCAAAAAAAAAAAAAAATATTTAATTGGCCAAGAATCTCATGTATCATGCTCGAAGCACATAGAGGTGGAATCTGGATCAACACTTCATACGAGAAAAGGTGCACGGTGAAATTCAGCTAGTTTATTGTGACACTAACAACCAAGCAATAGACAGTTTTACTAGAGGTCTTAGAAAAGACAAATCTGAGAGATTTCAGTGGATGCCATGTGTTAGCGTAAATAAAATAGCCATTAAGGGCAAGGTTGCAGGCCACGTTCCGGAACGGTATCTGAAACGTGTTCCACATCGTGTTCCGGGAATGCACATTAGGGTTTCCCGGAACGCTTTTTTGTTTTTTTGAAAATTTTTAATGCCAATATGGGTATCAAATGGAAGGTTTTTTCAAGGGCAGTTAATTTATCAAGTCTGCCATCAATTTCAGGACCATTGTCGTCCATTAACTTTATTTTCACTATTATATCATTTTCTACAGTTACCAGTATTGTGTGAAATGAAATCATGTGCAAAGCAAAGCATTGAAAGCATATTGAATATCTCTCTCTCCCTCTCTCTCTCTCTCTCTCTCTCTCTCTCTCTCTCTCTCTCTCTCTCTCTCTCTCTCTCTCTCTCTCTCTCTCTCTCTCTCTCTGAAGTAGACCATGCTGGAAAAAAATCATACTGAATTACCTACTGAAATAGACCATGCTGGAAAAAAATCATGTCAAAACACAAACCGATAGGACACAATGTAAAAACGCGAAAATATATAATGTCGGGCTCTAAGGCCAAAAAAAAAAATAGAGTGATGTCCGATAAATAATGTCTCATAACAACTAACAACTGCCAAACAAGGAATCTGTAGATGACGTTGAGGGTGTCAGGCCTCTACGTCCGCCTCTGCCTCTTCCTTGTCCCCTACCTCTCCCTCTCCCTCTCTCTCTCCCTCCAGCCCCCTCCTGGCTGGCTCCAACTACTCCTCTGCTACTCCCTCTAGGTCGCCCTCTCAACTGTGATCTCGTAGCTTGGGAAGGCCCTATAAACTCAGAGTCGACCTGGCCCTCAACTGCCTATGAAACTCCAGTCCTCTCTACAAACAAGGCCCCCAGCCCCCCCCCCCCGGAACAACAACCTTCTTTCTAAAGGGAAAAAAATAGAATGTCAAAGTAGCAAGTCAAAAAGCAGCTGAAACATCATGTCCTGGGAACATTTGTAACTAATGAAATTTTTAATAACAACTACATAGTTTTCAAAATTGAATCACTATGCAGAGTATACTAAAGAATTTTCACTAGCAACAAAGGCATTAAGCTCAAGAAAAAGTAAAAAAGGCAGGAAATTCGTAAACAGCTTCGATTACCCTTTGACCTTACCCTTTCAACCTTATAATTTAAATTCAGATAAACAAATTGGAGATCTTTAATGAAACTGTGCTAAGTTATACTAGATGAAAAATCAAAATCACATGCAATATCAAAAAGTACATGAAATAAGAATACCTGTACCCACTTATCACTCAGCCCAAAACTGCGAGCCTTGGACAAAAGTGTGGGGTATAATTCTGCTTCAAGTATCCGCATGACTGGCATTGACCTCTTTACACCATTGATCAGCAAAGGGGTTCCCTTATGACCGCTGATTACTTCAGTCAGAACCTCACTGATTGCATAGATAGGAATGCCACGAACAAATTGATGATCTTCTGGAGAGCTGTCACCGTATTTAACCTACAAGTAGTAGCGATGTTTGCTCATGTGCGGAAACATTTTGATGATACAAAGGCTTATTTTTAATGCTTTACCAGTGAGGGAAAGTATTGATGATGTAAAATGATAAAGCAATTCACCAGCAACAGCTTTTGGACATCCTAGAATCTCACTTATTTCTTTAACCAATAGCCATTTCAAATATTCCTGCAATTATCTTCAACACATTTATTTAGGCAAATTGTATAACTTATGTTCAACATCAAGTGAATGTTGCACTAGCTGTCAACCATACATCATGAATAAAAGTTTCCAACTACTAGTTGGTATGAATGTGCTTCTAGTGACTCGTATATCTCCATGTAGTGGTTGATATCATAAGTGCCTCTTGCAACACTCAATGAAACGCCCACACAGATCAAATCAAATTGGAGTGCCAAAAGACAGGAGATAGAATGTAGTAGACCCAACAAATTCCTAGATCAATACGGATCCAGCCCCCGAGCAACGGGGAGATAGGCAAAACCGGTCATTTCATGCCAAAAGGCATATATAAGATGAAAAAAGTACATGTCAAGTACGTGGTATAAGTGGGAGCGTATGAAACATGTCTGAAACAGTAATGAAAAGAACAAACATATTTAACTATTAGACTCCTCAGAGTTTTGTTCTTCTGTTCTCTGTAGTTCAAAAACAAGAATACTGTTTTTAAACGATTTTCTTAGTGATCAGTCCTAAGACTCAGATCATGATCTTCAGCTCTATCAGGCTTAGTTTCAATGGTGCTAGAACATAGACAATTCAGTTCAAATTATGTACCTTTTTTTTTGAAAGATATAAAGCTCGAAATTACATATTTCAGTTGAGTACATCAAATTCGTTAGAATTCCTTTGTTCATTATTCCGACATGGTATCAAAGCCTGGGTTCTGACCTTGCATATTATCATAGCTATATCAGATTTGCTTACCGTCTATCATTGCCCAGTCTGCAATTGGAGCTACCACATTGTGAGATGACCCTCTCCAGCTCATCAATATATGTCCCAAAGAGTGTAGGTGAAAGAGACTAACTCTGCTTCACGCCAATGGTGCTCCAAATTTGCTCAGACATACCACTGTCATGATGGAAACAACCCAGAACTCTCACATAAAGTGCCATCGCAAGCAGGATAATGTCTATGGAGAAACGAAGATCATGTAGTCTCTAGATGAGCAAGGAACATGGGACAGAGTCAAAGGCTTTTCTAAAGTCCATAAAACAACAGTAACCCACTCCGTCCTACATCTGGCCTCCTCAATGAGAGTTGGAAGAGTGAAGATATGATAAGTAATAGAGCAGCGGGCTCTGAACCCTACTTGGCCCATGCATGCTCTAGTGGGTGGATATTTTGGTAGCTTCTTCATCTGATGTTCACTTGCTTCGTAGCCTTTTTCCCTTGGTGTGTGACGTCATAAGTAATCATTAGAATTATGTGTACATAACACTAAAGAGTCCATATCAAGAACTTTTAAAGAATTCTTTGGTTTGCATCCCTTATCGCAATTCTTGGGTGCTCACTTCGTTTGGGCCTTCTGTTTGATGTTCCTATTCAGTGGTCGTGGTGGGCTTTTTGATGGTAGAACTTGGTATGTCTGCGTGCTTCTAGCATAACAAATTACTTTGTTTTTACATAAAACCATGATCATGATGAAAGGCTCGAACCATTTCTAAAAATCATTCTGGCACGAAACTCAAATATAAAATACGAATGATTAAAAACGCCATGATTTTGGCTGCCCAGGAAGAACAAACATTAGCCTAATCAACTTGGTACGTATTGATGAGAAAAAATAGATTGCGTTCCATTATTTATAAAGGAGGTCCTACGGTTCGAAAATCACTTGATTTAATTTCGTCTGCGCTGGTAGATCTAGATCAATACGAAAAGCTTTTGGATAAAAAGGATACAACTGACATGTCTATGATTGCTAAAATAGCAATCGCTTCCCACAAAGCTTAACACATATCCAAGTATGTTAAATAAAGAACCACAGTTAATACGACCTTCAGTTTTTAATCTTTTGAATCTTTTGATATCTTTTTTATTTAAAAGCAAGATTTCAATCATTGTTTTATTTCCAACCAAAACTATGTACACACTACATATGTTTCTCTATTTTTTACAAACGGTCATTTAAGGCAACTTCTTTGAATGGTAGGCAAGACGTATGTCAACATTAAGGTGCCCTAATGGCAAGTCTATGCTAAGAACATTATCCTCCCATTAAGTCGTTGAATTACGATAGGCACTCTTAAAAAAAATGAATACAAAATTAACACTAACTCTTCTTTACGAAAAAAAATTTCTTCGTACCAAAAAAACAAAAAGAATACAAACTAGCAATAAAACTCTTCAACAAATAAAAAAAGGGATTCAATGAAAACCTTCCACCAAACCCTTGTGGAAGGTTGGCCCATCAACCAACAATCTCTGGTTACAGCCTTGATTACAAGTTATTTCGTAGCTTCCATTTGTATTTTTCTAGGGCCAGTCTTTA
Organism: Diphasiastrum complanatum; assembly: GCA_029204225.1. NCBI lineage: Eukaryota > Viridiplantae > Streptophyta > Lycopodiopsida > Lycopodiales > Lycopodiaceae > Diphasiastrum > Diphasiastrum complanatum. The sequence continues at coordinate 11,274,060 of CM055092.1, read as the reverse complement.
GCTTTTACAATTTACACCCTTTTAAATTCTCATATGCACCTTGAAAAAATTGCCAAGATAAGCTATGCCAAAGTGGATGGATCGTCCACTCATATTTTATATGAATTTAATTTTTTCGATACTTTGGTATATTCAAGTTTTGGAATCAGTGAATCAAAATTCAAAGATTCTAAATTTAAATTTAGTGGTAACTATGTGTAGCTCCCATTGTTGCAGCGAATCACAAAAGAAAAATCTACTTTTCCTTTAAGAAAATTTACATGCACATGTACATACATATTATATAGAAATGCAACGGATCATGATTCAGTAGGGTTTGATATAGCGAATCGTGATTCAGTAGCTATGGTTCAGTAGGGTTTGCTACGGTTTAATAGGGTTTGAAATGGTTTAGTACAATTCGTTGTGGTTCTATAAGGTTCAATGTGTATGGTTCGGTACGCGTTAGGTTTTGATGTTAGTTGGGTCATGACTTTTTCATTTAGTTTACGCAAGAATGCCAGTTGGGTCATAACTTTTACCCTCAAGTTTACACAATTCATTTTATGTAAACAAGATCTCACCTAATTGCCTGGAATTGGACCTGAAACTACTAAAAACCTATTTGATCTTAATCCTCTATTTTTTCTCTTTCTACTCATACCCATATATTGCATATATTCACAAAAAAAAAAAATTATTCGTGAATCGTGTCTGCATCTTTGGCTCCTATACCGTGCATCGAAATATCAACAGTACTATGTATCAACCAACCTGTTTAATTTTCCACGCTTTCAACATTTTAGCATATTTTATAATTTATGACCAATTAAAGCCATTAGAACTTGCTTCTTCCATTGAAAACACCTCTTGCATCTAAAAGATGAATCCAAATCATATGCTAAAGGAGAGCTTAGAGCAGGTTGTAGTTAAGGTGAACCATAGAATCACATGGTACCGCCGGTACCATAATGGTGGTACCGCGGTTATGGTGCCGCACCAGTATATAATATTTTTTTATTTTTTTTATTAATTTTCTAATAAAAAATGCCTTTTTTAATGTAAATTGGGCCCAAAAAATATGAAAAAAAAGGGTATAGGGTTTAAAAAAAAGGGGGAGTGTACAGGGGGCACTGTGGGGGAGCAAACCTTGGGGCCAATGGGAGTGCAGCACGTGGGGGAGCAACAAATCGGGGCAGTACAACGTCACATGGGCACTCTAGGGGAGCAGAGCACGGGCCCAATTGGAGTGTAGCATGTGGGGAAGCAACACATGGGGGCAGGTAGAGCGGCACATGGGCACTGTGGGGGAGCAGACCATGGGGCCAATGGGAGTGCAGCACGTGGGGGAGCAACAAATGAGGGCAGGTACAATGGCACATGGAGGGATCATCAACAACTGCACATGGGGGTACAAGTTGTGGTGTTAAATAGGCACTCACAATGCCATTGTGAGAGGCATTTTCGGAGGTTATGAGAGAGCCAGTGAGAGGCATTGTGAGAGGCTGTGAGAGAGCCAGTGAGAGCCAATGAGAGGCTGTGAGAGGCTGTGAGAGCCAATTTGAGAAACAGGGTGTCGTGAGATGGCGGAGTTGAAGAATTACAAGACCTAGCTATGGAGTATCTTAACTCAGATGCTAGATCAACTATGAAAGCTTGAGAAAACTTGGCTATGGAAATATCACACACAAGGAGAATTGCATGAGCATCTCACAAACTCAAAAGTCTCAAGAAGAAATGAATTGCTAGTGAGAGAGAGGAGGGCGTGGGTCCTCCAAATCCCTTGTGAGGCAAGCACCTCCTTTACATGCATGGAAAGTCTAGGTGTCAACCATGGGAGTGAGCTACTTGGCCAAGTGGGCCACTTGCACTAATTTACATAACTTAACAAAAAAGGGGGGGGTCATGCATTTAATTAAAAAACATGCCCCATGAGTTATGTACAACTTAACTAATGCTTAGCCAAAAGGGGTAAAATAGGCATTACTCTTCAACACCCCCCCTTAATGGCAATTTTATTCAAACTGACACCCAACAAAGTTCTGAACTTTTCAAACTTATCTTTACTAAGTGGTTTAGTAAAAATATCAGCTGTCTGGTCGTTGGTGTCGCAATAAACTAGCTCGATCTCCCCACTGTGCACTTTCTCTCGTATAAAATGCTGGTCCACCTCTATATGTTTTGTCCGTGCATGATAGACTGGATTCCTTGCAAGCTGAATGCAGCTTTGGTTATCACAATGTAACAATGTAGGTCTTACTTGAGCAATTTGCATGTCCTCAAGTAGACGGCGTAACCAAATGGCTTCACAGGCGGACCTCGTAGTCGCCTTGTACTCAGCTTCGGTAGACGATAGAGCAATAGTAGGCTGCTTCTTACTGCACCACGATATAGCCCCTGAACCTAGGCTGAAGCAATAGCCTGTCGTCGATCTCCGATCGTCTCTATCACCTGCCCAATCAGAATCTGAATAGCCTTCCAGCTGAAGGTTCCCGTCATCCGTGTATCCAATCCCATAAGTCACTGTCCCTCTCACATATCGTAGGATCCGCTTTGCTGCCTTCCAATGTGCTTCGGTAGGCTTACACATGTATTGACTTGCGATTCCAACCGCATAAGCAATATCTGGCCTGGTGGTAGTAAGGTAAATCAGGCTGCCCACTAATTGACGATAGAGCGTCTCATCTGCAAATGCTGGACCATCATCTTTTGATGGCTTGTTGCTTGCATCCATGGGTGTGCTGATTGGTTTGCTTTCTTGCATGTTAAACTTCTTCAATAATTTTTGTGCATACTTTGCCTGTGAGATAAAAAGACAACGCTTTCCTTTCCAAACTTCAACTCCTAGGCAATAGTGTATCAAACCCAAATCTTTCATTTCAAACTCATTAGAAAGATTCTTCTTAACACAAGCAATAAGCTTCTTATTGCTTCCCGTGATGAGTAGATCATCCACATAGAGCACAACAACCACAAAGTCTTCTCCTTCCCTGAAGACATAAAGATTGCAATCAGACTTACTCTTCTCAAACCCTTGCCTTGCAAAGTACTCATCAATTCGGCTATACCAAGCCCTTGGCGCCTGTTTGAGCCCATACAAGGCTTTCCTAAGCCTGCAAACCAGATTCTCCTTGCCAGTTATTTCAAATCCCTGCGGTTGTTCCATGTAAACCTCCTCCTGTAGGTGCCCATTAAGAAAGGCACTCTTGACATCCATTTGATGGACATCCCAATCAAAATATGAGGCTATAGCCAAAACAGTCCTGATAGATGTCATTTTAGCAACAGGTGCGAATGTCTCATCATAGTCTAGCCCCTCTTGCTGAGCATAGCCTTTCGCCACCAACCTTGCCTTGTACTTGTCCACTGTTCCATTGGCATGAAACTTGGTCTTATAGACCCACTTGCAACCTATTGGTTGCTTCCCTTCTGGCAATGTAGTGAGCTCCCATGTGTCATTCTTGACAATGGAGTCGTACTCCTCCTGCATGGCATGTTGCCATACCTTTTCTCTCACGGCTTCGTGAAAGAATTGTGGCTCATCTGCATTCAGAATAGTGGACATAAGAGCAAAGTTAGTCTCTTGTCTCTCATGAGACCTAAGAGATCTTCTGACACCCTGTTCACTGCTCTCTCCTTCTTCAATCATTTGACCTTCTTTGATTGTTTCCCTATACCACCTAGGTAGCTTCTTCCTAGCAGTAGGTGATGTGGATGGTGACCACGTATCCCATGGTACTGTTTTAGTCTTCCGTTTGTCCCCAACTTCTGCTTCTGGTACTTGGCCAAAAAGAGGTCTCGAACTAGTAGGTTCGATTTCCTGTTGTTGCTCCTGCACTTGAGGCTTACGGGACTCTTGACTAGGATCCTCATCCGTGGAATCAATCAAGGGTATGAACTCAGTAATTCCTTCCTTCTCCTGCTCTTGTATCTTGGGTGCATGCTCTTCATCAAAGATGACATCTCGACTTAGGATCTTCCTCCTGTTTTCGAGATCATATAGCACATAAGCTTTCTCACCTTCACTATACCCAAGAAAGACACACTTTACGGATTTTGCATCAAGTTTCTTCCGCAAGTCCTTTGGTATATGTGCATATGCTGTACACCCAAATACTCGAAGGCTGCCCACTTTGGGCTTCTTGCCACTATATGCCTCTTCTGGCGTGATTCCTTCAACTGCTTTGGTTGGACTTCTATTCAATAGAAAAACAGCAGTTGCTACCGCTTCTGCCCAAAAGGAATTTGGCAACCCCTTTGCCTTGAGCATGCTCCTCGCACACTCAACTATAGACCTGTTTTTCCGCTCAGCCACGCCGTTTTGCTGCGGTGTATGTGGAGCAGTAAACTGTCTCTTTATCCCACAAGCTTTGCAAAGATCTTTGAACTCATCAGAAATATACTCACCACCCTTATCTGACCTGAGAGTCTTTAACCTCTTTCCTGTGTGGTTTTCCACCATAGCTTTCCACTGTTTGAAGTATTTGAACGCTTCAGATTTCAGTTTCAGAAAATAGACCCATACCTTCCGAGAGAAATCATCTACGAAGGTCATGAGATAGTATGCCCCCCCTGCTGATTTGACCTGCATGGGACCACATAAATCTGAATGCACAAGTTCAAGAATGCCCTTGGCCCTGGTAGCTTTCTCCTTTGGAAACTTTTTCCTCTGTTGCTTCCCTAATGCACAAGCCTCACATGTATCTGAAGAAGACTTAATGCTAGGAAGATCTACTACCATTTTGTGCCTGTTCAAAACTTGCAAACTTTTGTAACTCAAATGACCATATCTCTCATGCCAAAGCTTGTCCCGATTAGTATCTCTTGCAGACAAGGCCTCTTGTCTAGGAATGGTTGTGAAAAGCTTGTAAAGACCTCCTTCTTGCATTCCCTTGGCTACCACTTTGAAGTTCTTCTCTTTGTCTTTTACCAAACATTTAGAATCATTAAACTCTACCACCATGTTCTGTTTGGTAATGGCACCAACAGATAACAAGTTCTTAGCCAACCCTGGTACATGCAACACACTTTTAATTTCCTTCACCTCACCTGATGATAGCTGTATTGCAACTGTACCTTTGCCCCTCACCATACGTGTAGAATTATCTCCAAGGCAAACATGCTGGCTATCTTCTGTCTCCTCATAGGTGCTGAACCAATCTCTATGAGGTGTCATGTGCTTTGAGGCTCCAGAATCAATATACCATCCACCAAATGTGGATTCAGATGATAGGGCTGCGGTGAATAGCTCAAGCACACCAGATTGCTCCTCCTCTGCAACTTTGTCAACAAAGTGACTCTGCTGGTTCTTTCCCTTCTTCTGATCACTTTGCTTCTTCCTGCATTCAAAAGCAAAATGCCCATACTTACCACAATAGTTGCAGTTGCCCTTCCTCTTGGGTGTGGATGAGGAATTGGTGCTTGACTCCTCTCCAACCTGTAACTTGGACACCTGCTGCTCCAAGCTTTGCTTTGAGTTCTTCTTTTTGCCTTTGCCTTTCTTCCGAAAGTTTTGCTTCTTCTTAGAAGCAAATGCAAGCTCTGGATTATCTTCCCTTTCAGAAAGATTCTTCCTTCTCATCTCCTCCTGTAAAAGAAGACCACATAACTCCCCAAAGGTTGGGAGTTTCTCCCTAGCAGAAAGGGACATCACATAGTCTTGATAGTTGAATGACAAGCTGTTCAAGACTATGGGAACAATACTCCTGTCACTTACTTTCTCTCCAACTGAAGCAAGCTGATCCAATAGGTCCTTGACCTTTGTAATATGATCACCAATTGTTGCACCTGCTTCCATCTTGAGAGTATGTAACCTGTTTTGCAAATACACCAGCTTGGCTGAATCCACTGTTTCAAACATAGACTTCAGAATTGTCCAAGCATCAGCTGCATCCCTTGCATTGCAAATGTGAGGAATAATATTGTCCTTGACAGAAAGATTGATTATCCTATGAGCTTTATGTCTCCTGTTCATGTAGTCCTTCAATTCAGGATCAGATGTTGGTACAGGTTCTGTACCTGTCATGACCTCCCAGCAATTCTTATCCATCAAGATATTGGCTATCTTGAACTTCCACACTCTGTAGTTTGTGCCATCTAGTTTGCTAGATTCACCCAGCAAACTCTCCCCAAGACTTGCCATGCTAAAATCTGTGCTTAAAACAGAAGCTCAACTTGAAAGAGATCAGAAAAGAACAGCTTCCAACAACAAGGGTTTAACCCCAAACTAGGGTATGTAGCCACTTCAAGGCAACCCTTCAGCTCCTGCTTTTGTCTTTGCCACTTGGTGTGGCCTCACTAGCACAAGCACTAGGCTCCACTGGAACAGAAACCAGAAGCCCCTACAGAAAGTGCGCCCTACTTTTGTGTAAGCTCCTCCAGAAAAACTCTCCAAAACTTAGCCAGATTTAGAAAGTTTTTGGATCATCCCACTCCCCTTGCCAATAGCTCACCAACAGTGCAAGACTCCACCTGATCTGACACCTGTAGATCAAATGCTCCCTCTTTCAAGATTGAGGTGCTTGTAGAAGATAAGAATCTTCTCAAGAATCTAAGCACTGAAGTTTCTCTCACTCTCAGACTCACAGGCTAGACAACCTGCTCTGATACCATGAAGAATTACAAGACCTAGCTATGGAGTATCTTAACTCAGATGCTAGATCAACTATGAAAGCTTGAGAAAACTTGGCTATGGAAATATCACACACAAGGAGAATTGCATGAGCATCTCACAAACTCAAAAGTCTCAAGAAGAAATGAATTGCTAGTGAGAGAGAGGAGGGCGTGGGTCCTCCAAATCCCTTGTGAGGCAAGCACCTCCTTTACATGCATGGAAAGTCTAGGTGTCAACCATGGGAGTGAGCTACTTGGCCAAGTGGGCCACTTGCACTAATTTACATAACTTAACAAAAAAGGGGGGGGTCATGCATTTAATTAAAAAACATGCCCCATGAGTTATGTACAACTTAACTAATGCTTAGCCAAAAGGGGTAAAATAGGCATTACTCTTCAACAGGAGTGCATACCACCGAAGCCCGAGGCGAAGCTAGAAGGAAGCTCGAGGAAGATGTCCGACAGCACAACGAAAGGCATCGGAAGCAAGAGGCAGACATTGAGATGCTGCGACAGGCTCGGCAGAGAAATCTGAAACCGGAGCCACCCGCCCCCGTTGTGGCCCCTGCCCCCGCTGTCGAGCTGGATTTGGATGAGCAGATCGGAATGAACTTCACACGACAACAACTCATCATGGTCAGGGAAAGGGCAGCACGTCGTCAGGCTAACCAGAAGGCAGAGCGAGAGTGACAGAACAATGCACCTGACGAGGGCAAGGAGTCAGTGGAGGGAACCGCAGGAATGGTTAGAATAGATAAGGTCTAGCCGTATGTGGCTGACTGTTGTTATGTAATTTTCGGCAGTAGATGAGGTAGCATTCGGTGTCTAACATAGTGTAAAGAATAGCCCCAGCCGTATATGGTGGGATACGTATTGTTATCTTGATACATCTATAGAATATATATACACTGTGTTTTTTGTGCAACGCACGCCTGGTGTAATGCAATGTAATGTCTGTGTTTATGAAATGCTATCAGGGGAGGTGTATTTCTATGAAGTGCATCTGCTATCAATCTCTGCAGTTGAAACTAATTGAAAATACGATTCAGACACGCACATACAATTTGAGATAAAATTGAAAACAGAGCATCACATTTACAAATCGACAAATACACAATGTGCAGCAAATAAAGTACGTCCAACACTGGATATAATATATAAAATGGTCTGAATACAATGTTCGACCATCTGGCCACCAAACATGGAACATGATATCAAACTGCTAAAAATAAAATAACAGAGCCACAATCATTGCTCTGGCTCTGACTCGGACGAATGCTCCGGACACAAATCAGGGCCCCGAGCTGACTCTCGCAGCCGATATCTATGCCTGTCTGGAACTGGCATGGGCTATGTATCCGAGGAGGACGACTCGTCATCCACATCCTCCCAATCTGCCTCCGCATCAGCCCCCAAGCAAGACAAACCAACTAGACCTGCTCCAGCTGAATGTGACTGTGTATCTCTAGCTGTACCTGGAGCCTTGCGAGGTCGTCCTCTCTTCCCTGGCTGTTTCTGTGCTCTGCCTTTCTTGTTCGGTGCACCCTTGGGCCTTCCTGGTCTTTTGCGGACGAGGGGAGCTGTCAATGCCTCATCACCCCCATGCAAATCACCTGGCTGGCTAAGCTGGGCCCAAGCTGAGGCCGGCTGGGATAGGGAAGCCAGAGAGGGGTATCCCTGTGTAGCTGAGCGAGGAGGATGAGCCCGTGGAGCTGTTGTAGGTGCAAGAACTGGCTGTGGAGGGGCCGTCCCTGCAGGAGGCAAGTACAGCGGCAATATGTACTGAAAGGGGCGCTGTGCTGGCCGGTATAGGTACATCCTGGGTGCTGCCAAAGGAGGAGCCAGTGGAGTGGGTGCTGCCAAAGGGGGAGGATGTGAAGTGGGTGCTGCCACTGGAGGAGCCACTATGGATGTGGGCGCTGCAAGAGAAAACCTGGGCACAGATGGTGGCCTGCCATGGAGACCTGGTGCTGCAGAAGTGGACGGTGATGGAGCGGCTACAGGCCTCAATGGCATCAGTGGCACTGGTGGTGTTGTGCGGCACATATATACCCTCTGAGGAACTGGAGGAAATGGAGGCACCTCATGTAGCTGCTCTAGCTGAGACTCTGTGTATGGCATGCTAGCAAGAGATGATGGGGTGCCCTGACACTCGGCATCTGCTGGGCCTCTGAATCCAATGTGGCAATCAAGTCGTCTAGCTGGGCATCTGAATACAAATGCTCTGGGCTCTGGGCCTCATCCCGTGCACCATCCTTGGAATCATCTCGTGCCTCATCATGTGCACCCTATAGACCCTGCATGGCCTCCCAATCGGTGCAATCAAAGTTTCTTTGTGTCTCCTCTGGTGTGTTGTCGTAGTAACGGCCATGACTCTGTACTGCACTCATCCAAACACCTGCGGGACCTGCATGTAAATCACTCTGCCCTCTATCAAGAGCCTCCTCCATCATATCGACATAGGTAGGTATGCCACTAGCCTCCCCTGTGTGCCCTGCCTGTCTCCCGGTATAACCTGTGCCATGTGCCCCACCTCTGCCACGTGATGCACCTGTGACCCTTGCCCGTGGCATGTGCCCAACACCTCAATCATCTGCCTCATCCCACTCTGATCTGGCAAACACAATCCGAATGGGCTCATCCTCATACTGCTCATCCTCTGACACTAGCTCATCTGCCTCGTACAATGGAGGCTCTTGATGATCTAGCCCAAGCTCTCTCTCTCTCTCTCATCTCGGCAAGCTCCCTCTCTCTCTCTGCCATCAACTGTGTGCCCAAGTCATCTGCAGGCATGGGATGGGTGCTGTCCGTAGCCAAGTCAACCTGACGCACCAAATTAGATATCTTCGTCTGCAAGGTTAAAATTTAGCATGTTAAAGAAACAGCTTGATCAGGAAATGAAACCAACGCATTGGTGAGACGTCAACCAACATGCTATGGGAGAATAGGCTATCACCTGCAATGCGCTCGTAATGGTCGGTAGTCTCCTGGCGAGACGTGCGTTGGTGCTGCAAAACACCAACCGCTCTACCTGACTCACTAACAGCCTGTTTCTTCTCCTCGTGCGAATGAGGGCCCATGTGCTCCAATTACGCTCACACACAGAGGCAACGCAATCCTGTGGTACACGCAATGAAATCGTTTAGCACATCTGCACAGGTGGAATGTCAAGAAAACGCACTAAGGGAGAATGAAATAAACTGCATACTTGTGAGAGGACCCGCAGTGCAAGATGCTGTATGGAGGGATAGGTGCTACCGAACATGGTCCACCAGGTAATGGGGAGCTGCCTCCTCTCTGGATCCTGAGCAGCTGGGTGACCGAACGTGCCCATGCCGAAATGAAATGCAGCTCGCTCCTCCATGAGTCTAATAGGATTCAAACCAATGTGTGGGCCCACCCTGTGAATGTACTCAAGCCTCTCCACCTCGAGCTCCCTGTCTGCGATCTGTGTCGGAGAGAGGAAGAGGGGATGCAGTATGGGTGCAATGTTGTGGATACTCCTGTGGAAGTAGTTCCACTGCGTCTCCCAGATGAACTTCAGCTCGGTCATCCTGCATGTGAGAGGCATGTGGTTTAGGGCATGACGGAAAAACATGACTTCAACAAAAAAACAATCTAGCAAGCACTGAAAAAAGTTAAAGCGCAATTACATTGCTATACTGCTTACCTCTCTAGCTACAAGATGGGCAGCTGCAGGAACTGTCGAATCCGGTCCATGAGCTCATACACCAGTCCAAGAGTGGACCCCTCGCTGTCAGCCATGCGGAGCACAATGTAGAGTGATGAAGCAGTCCCAACAATGTCTGCGCATCCCTCCAGAACTAGTCTCCCCTCACCATGGAAGAAAAGTGCTCCCCATCCTCTGTGCGCTGAAACGTACTGGCACGCCAAAGATCACTGGCAACCATCTATAGAAGCTGTGCCCTGCACCTGATCAAACGGTCGATGACCACCAAGTCGAATGCAAAGCGTGTGGGGGCTGGCTTCCGTAGGTCCAAATGGCTGAACACCCGCATGGCAAGAACACGCCTTTTCTTGGTGACAAAAGTCAACAGGAACAGGGCCTCACAAATGATGGCTCTAACCCAGGGAGGTGCACCTATGTCCCCCATCAGAAGGTCTATGTCGTGCGCTGCACAGGGGGTATGCACGATGTGAGGGAACTCGGCCTCTAGCAGGACACCCATCTAAATGCAATTGGTGGCATTGTCCGACACCACCGTGACAACATGTTGGGGGCCTATGGACAAGATGGAAGACCTGATGACATCAAACATGAACTCTGCAGATATGACTCTCCCCCCCCCCACTACAATCCACGGCCCTCAAAAACTGTGTGCCCATGCAGCTGGAGACCAAGATGTTGAGGATCGGCCTCCTCCTGACATCAGTCCAGCCATCGGACATGATGCTATAACCGTATGTGGCCCAGTGGCGACGTACAGGCTCCAGACAAGGACTCCACCCTATCTCTTAGCATATGTGTGCGGACAACCTCTGAACTAGGGACTCTCCAGCTAGGGCTGACAGACTGTGCAAGGCAGAATGCCCTTTTGAAGGGCTTAGAGTCGGTGACGGCAAATGGAAGGTTCAGCTCATAAATCAAACTGGCCACGGCCTGTGTGGCCTCTCTTTCCATGTGCAGCTGAAGCGTGCCGCGAATGCTCTGCTGCCTAAGAACTCTCCCAGCTGGGCGACGGGTAGCGGACCTCCAGCATGGTGCACCAACTATGACAGGAATGGACGATGACGCAACAGGCTGGGCACTTCTGGATGCATCGGCTGTAGACGTGGAATGGGGAGAATAGGATGCACTGGCAGGGATTGGTGCAGCAGCATAAGTGGGGTGCACTGATGGAGGGGCAACATCTGGCATGGGATACGAAAACTGCTGGCTAGGGACGTCATCCGGATAAGAAGAGAGGGACGAAGGGATCTCCTCTACATCCTCGAAGACCTCATCACTAGCACCTTGGGCCTGCTCGGGTGGTGGAGAGTCCATGAGAAAATCGTAAACTGGGGGAGTGCGAGCAACAGGACGTGGTGGTGGAACGGCAGTGGCAACTGGCGGACGTAAGGGGATGGGATCAACCAGAATGGGTGCGGATGGGGGTGCGTGTGGCGGAATTGTCTGAGGGGGTTGAGGGGCAGTGGGACTGGACGAGGATGCACTCCCTCTCCTCGTGCATGCCAGCCAAGCAGGCAACAACTTGGGGTCAGCCATGTAAGGAGCGGTGCAAAACCGGAGAACACCTTCCGAAATGGTGTTCTCCCCCGCCACAAGTCGTGGCCCGTAGGTGTCCAGAAGTCACTGCCTGACGGGGACAGGCATGCTGGCACAAGGGGCATCATTCAGTGTGCCACCATTTTTGACGCGTGCACCGAGCAGGTGGCCTTTCAGGCGAGCGAGGGTGGCAACGAACTCGACCTTGTTGGACTTGTCGGCAACCCTCTTGACAACGTCCACCTCGTCCCACAGATCGACAAGGTTGGAATGCACCATTTCTATAGAAGGAACTGGGAAAAAAGGCAGAGATGATCATGAATGCGATAGGAGGCGGAAGGCTGGAAAAACCATAGCAATGGCGGAAACAGCAGTAGCAGGGGCGGACGCGATCTGTCGTACGCAAAGACAGTGTGATGGCAAGGAGGGTGCGGACAGCAAGGAGGGCGCGCGACGGGCAGGGAGAGAGATGAAGTGAGAGGGGAGGGGGGGGGGATAGGGTTTAAAATATATATATATACATATATATATATATATATATATATATATATATATATATATATCATAGTGGCACGTGGTACCGCCATTATGGTACCGCGGTACCATAATGGTGGTACCGCGGTTATGGTGCCGCCCTCAAACCAGCGGTACTAGGGCGGCACCACAAAAATAATATTTTTTATTATTATTTTTTTTAAAAAAAAAAAAACCCTTTTAACAGGCTAAAACTGGGTAAAAAATTTAGGATAAAAAAGGGCTATGGTTTAGAAAAAAGATGTTACTGTACAGGGGGACTGTATTGGGGGCACTGTGGGAGAGCAGACCTGGTGGTCAATGGGAGTGCAGCATGTGGGGGGGCAACAAATCCGGACAGGTACACCGTCACATGGGCACTATGGGGGAGCAGACCACGAACCCAATCGGAGTGCAGCATGTGGGGGAGCAATACATGGGGCAGGTACAGTAGCACATGGGCACTGTGGAGGAGCAGACCATGGACCCAATCGAAGTGCAGCATGTGGGGGAGCAATACATCCGGACAGGTACACCGTCACATGGGCACTGTGGAGGAGCAGACCATGGACCCAATCAAACTGCAGCATGTGAGGGAGCAATACATGGGGCAGGTACAGTAGCACATGGGATCATCAACAAAAGCAAATTGGGAAACAAGCTGTGGGGTTAAATAGGCACTCACGAGACAGCGAGAGAGCCAGTGAGAGGCTGTGAGAGGCATTGTGAGAGGCTGTGAGGGAGAGCCAGTGAGAGGCTGTGAGAGAGAGGCATTGTGAGAGGCTGTGTCACAGACCGAGTGAGAGGCTGTGAGAGAGCCAGTGAGAGCCAGGCTGTGAGAGGCTGTGAGGGTCATTTCGAGCAACAGGGTGTCGTGAGATGGCGGAGGGCGAAGCCAGGAGGAAGCTCGAGGAAGATGTCCAAAGGCAAAACGAAAGGCATCGGAAGCAAGAGGCAGACATTGCAGAGATGTTGCGAGAGACTCGGCAGAGACACCCAGAGCTGCAGATCCCCGCCCCCGCTGTGGCCCCTGCCCCCACTGTCGAGCTGGATTTGGATGAGCAGATCGGAATGAACTTCACACGACGGCAGCTCATCATGGTCAGGGAAAGGGCTGCCCGCCGTCGGGCTGGCCAGGAGGCGGCTCGGGGTAACCGAGAGGCAGAGCGAGAGCGGCATAACAATGCTCCTGACGAGGGCGAGGAGTCAGTGGAGGATCCATAGGAATGTTTAGCATAGATGGGGTCTAGCCGTATGTGGCTAATTGTTGTTATGTAATGTTTATCAGTAGATGAGGCAGCATTTAGTGTCTAGCATAGTGTAAAGAACAGCCCCAGCCGTATGCGGCGGGAATACGTATTGTAATTTTGATACATCTGATGAATTAATGTACGGTGTGTTTTTTGTGCAATGCGTGCCTTGTGTATTGCAATCTGATGTATGTGTTTATGAAATGCTATCAGGGGGGTTGTATTTCTGTGTTCTGCATATGCTCTCAATCTCTGTAGTGAAAACTAAATGAAAACACGCACACACCATTTGAAGTAAAACTGCGAGTAGAACATCACAATTACAAATTGACAAATACACATTGTGCAGTGAATAGAATACGTCCAACACTGAATATAATATGGAAAATGGTCTGAATACAGTGTTCGACCATCTGGCCGCCAAACATGGAACATGATATCAAACTGCTGAAAATAAAATGATAGAGCTACAATCAATGCTCTGCCTCAAACTAAGATGAATGCTCCGGAGACAACTCAGGGCCCCGAGCTCACTCCCGCAACTGATATCTATGCATGTCTGGTAATGGCGTGGACTGTGTATCCGAGGGGGAAGACTCGTCATCCTCATCCTCCCAATCTGCCTCCGCATCAGCCCCCAAGCAGGCTAAACCAACAACACCTGCTGCAGCTGGCTGTAATACTGCACCTCTACCAGCAATTGGAGCCCTGCGAGGTCGTCCTCTCTTCCCTGGCTGTTTCTGTGCCCTGCCTTTCTTGTTCGGTGCACCCTTGGGCCTTCCTGGCCTCTTGCAGACGAGGGGAGCCGTCAATGCCTCATCACCCCCATGCAGATCACCTGGCTGACTAGGCTGGGCCCAAGCTGCAGCCGGCTGGGATACAGTAGCCAAAGATGGGTGTCCCTGTGCAGCTGATAGTGGAGGATAGGTCCGAGGAGTGTGTGCCCGTGGGCCTGCTGCTGGTGGAGGAACTGGATGTGGAGGGGCCGTCCCTGCAGGAGGCAAGTACAGCGGCGATAAGTACTGAAAGGGGCGCTGTGGTGGACGGTACTGGTACATCCTGGGTGCTGCCAAAGGAGGAGCCGGTGCTGTGGGTGCTGCCAAAGGAGGAGCCGGGGCCGTGGGTGCTGCCAATGGAGGAGGATGTGTTGTGGGTGCTGCCACTGGAGGAGCGTCTGTAGATGTGGGCGCTGCAAGAGAAGATCTGGGCACAGATGGTGGCCTGCCATGGAGACCTGCTGCTGCAAAAGTGGATGGCGATGAAATGGCTGTAGGCCTCAACGGTATCGGTGGCACTGGAGGTGTTGTGCGGCGCACATACACCCTCTGAAGAACTGGAGGAACTGCAGGCACCTCGTGTAGCTGCTCTGGCTGAGACTCTGTGTAGGGCATGCTGGCTAGAGAGGATGGGGGCGCCCTGACGCTCGGCATCTACTGGGCCTCTGAATCCAAGTCTGCTATCAAGTCGTCCAGTTGGGCATCCGAATACAAATGCTCTGGGCTCTGGGACTCATCATGTGCACCATCCTCTGGATCATCTTGTGCACCATGCGGACCCTGCATGGCCTCCCAATCGGTACAATCAAAGTCATCTGGTGACTCCTCTGGTGTGCTGTCATAGAAATGCCTATGGCTCTGTGATGCACGCATCCAAGCAGCTGCGGAAGGTAAACCCAAATCACTCTGCCCCCTATCAAGAGCCTCCTCCATCATATCAACATAAGAAGGTATGCCACTGGCCCCCCCTGTGTGCCCTGCCCGTCTCGTGGTATAATCTGTGGCATGTGTCCCACCTCCACCATGTGATGCACCTGTGACCCCTGCTCTAGGCGTGTGCCCGAAACCTGTATCATATGTCTCATCCCGCACTGATCTGGCGAACACAACCCGAATGGGCTCATCCTCATCCTGATCATCCTCTGACACTGGCTCATCTACCTCGTACAATGGAGGCTCTCTCTGCTCAAGCCCAACCTCTCTCTCTCTCATCTCGGCAAGCTCCCTCTCTCTCTCTGCCATCAACTGTGCCCAGGTCATCTACAGGCATGGGATGGGTGCTGTCCGTAGGCAAGTCAACCTAGCGCTCCAAATCAGATATCTTCGTCTGCAAGGTTTAAAATTTGCATGTCAGGGAGACAACTCTATCAAGAAATGAAACCAACATACCAGGAGTCAACCAACATGCTATGAAAGATTAGCTTATCACCTGCAATGCGCTCGTAATGGTCGAAAGTTTCCAGGCGAGACGTGCGTTGATGCTACAGAACACCAACCGCTCCAACTGACTCACTGACAACCGGTTTCTTCTCCTCATGTGAATGAGTGCCCATGTGCTCCAATTACGCTCACACACGGAGGCAGCACAGTCCTGTGGTACGTGCATTGAAATACTTCAGCACATTGTGGCAGGGGTGGAACTTCAACAAAACACAGCAATGGAGGACAAAATGCGATGCATACCTGAGAAAGGACACGCAGTGCAAGACGCTGTAAAGATGGGTATGTGCTACCGAACATGGTCCACCAGGTAATGGGTAGCTGCCTCCTCTCTGGATCCTGAGCAGTCGGGTGGCCGAATGTGCCCATGCCGAAACAAAATGCAGCAAGCTCCTCCATGAGCCTGATAGGATCCAAACCTTTGTGTGGACCCACTCTGTGAATGTACTGAAGCCAATCGGCCTCGAGCTCCCTGTCTGCAATCTGTGTCGGAGAGAGGAAGAGGGGATGCAGTATGTGTGCAACGCTGTGGATACTGCTGTGGAAGTAGTTCCACCGCGTCTCCCAGATGAACTTCAGCTCGGTCATCCTACAGGTGAGAGGCATGTGGTGTAGGGCATTACGAAAAAACTTAACATTGACAGAAAAACAAACTAGCAAGTACTGAAAAGATAAAGGCCAATTACATTACTATACTGCTTACCTCTCTGGCTGCAAGATGGGCAGCTGCAGGAACTGTCCAATCCGGCCCATGAGCGCATATACCAGTCCAAGTGTCGACCCCTCGCTATCAGCCATGCGGAGCACAATGTAAAGTGGTCGAAGCAGTCCTGACAATGTCTGTGCATCCCTCCAGAACTGGTCTCCCCTCATTGTCGAAGAAAAGTGCTCCCCATCCTCAATGCGCAGAAACGTCACCAAAGATCACTAGCAACCATCTGTAGAAGCTGCGCCCTACACCTGATCAGACGGTCGATGACCACCAAGTCGAATGCAAAGCGTGTGGGGGCTGCCTTATGGAGGTCTAGATGGCTGAACACCCGGAACATGGCAAGAACACGCCTCTTCCTGGTGACAAAAGTCACCAGGAAGAGGGCCCCACGGACGATGGCTCTAACCCAGGGAAGTGCACCTATGTCCCCCATCAGAAGGTCTATGTCGTGCGCGGCACAGGGGGTATGAACAATGTGAGGGAACTCAACCTCTAGCAGTACACCCATCTGAATGCAGTTCGTGGCATTGTCCGTCACCACTGTGACGACATGTTGTGGGCCTATGGACAGGATGGAAGACCTGATGACATCAAACATGAACTTTGCAGATATGACTCTCCCCCCCCTGCTGAAATCCACTGCCCTCAAAAACTGTGTGCCCATGCAGCTGGAGACCAATATGTTGAGGATCGGCCTCCTCCTGACATCAGTCCAGCCATCGGACATGATGTTGCAACCGTAAGTGGCCCAGTGGCGACGTAGAGGCTCCATCTCTCTAGACAATGACGCGACCTTATCCCTCAACATGTGTGTGCGGACAACCTCTAAACTAGGGACTCTCTAGCTAGGGCTGACAGACTGAGCAAGGCGGAAGGCCCTTTTGAAGGGCTCGGAGTCGGTGATGGCAAATGGAAGGTTCAGCTCATAAATCTGGTTGGCCACGGCCTGTGTGGCCTCTCTATCCATGTGCGGCTGATGCGCGCCGCGAATGCTCTGTTGCCTAAGAACTCTCCCAGCTGGGCGACGGGTAGCAGACCTCCAGCACAGTGCACCGAACGTGACGGGAATGGATGATGACACGACAGGCTGGGCACTAGTGGATGCATCAGCTGTAGACTTGGAATGGGGAGAGTGGGATGCACTGGCCGGGATGGGTGCAACAGCGTAAGTGGGGTACACTGGTGGAGGGTGGACATCTGGCATGGGATACGAAAACTGCTGGGTAGGGAGGTCATCCGGATGTGAAGGGAGGGAGGAATGGATCTCCTCAACATCCTGGAAGGCCTCGTCACTGGCATCCGGGGCCTGCTCCTGCTCGGGAGGCGGAGAAACCATGAGAAAGTCGTAAACTGGGGGAGTGCGAGCAACAGTAGGTGGTGGTGGAACCGTAGTGGCAACTGGCGGACGCGGTGGGACGGGATCCACCAGGATGGGTGCAGATGGGGGTGCGTGAGGCAGAACTGTCTAAGGGGGTCGAGGGGCAAAGGACTGGACGAGGATGCACTCCCTCTCCTCGTGCGTGCCAGCCAAGCAGGCAGCATCTCGGGGTCAACCACGTAAGGAGCGGTGCAAAACCGAAGAACACCCTCCGAAATGGTGTTCTCCCCCGCCACAAGACGTGGCCCGTAGGTATCCAAAAGTCGCTGCCTGACGGGAACGGACATCCTGGCACAGGGGGCAGCATTCAGTGTGCCACCATCTCTCGCGCGTGCGCCGAGTAGGTGGCCTTTAAGGCGAGTGAGGGTGGCAACGAACTCGGTCAGGCAATATCGACAGCGCACGATCCTTGCACCGGACTTGTTAGACTTGTCGGGAACCCGCCTGACAATGTCCACCTCGTCCCACAGATCGGCAAGGCTGGAATGCACCATCTCTGTAGAAAGGACTGGGGAAAGAAGGCAGAGATCTCTGTGGGTGCGATAGGAGTCGGAAGGCTTGAAAAAACCACAACAAAGGCCGAAATAGCAATAGCAGGGGCGGACGCGATCAGTGCAATGCGAAGACAGCCGGGAGGGTGCGGACAGTAGGGCGATGGGCATACAACAGGGAGGGCGCGGATAGCAGGGAGGGCGCGGATAGTAGGGCGATGGGCAGGGAGAGAGATGAAGCGAGGGGGGGTGATTAGGTTAAAAAGAAATATAGTGATATATTAAATATTAAAAAATATTATATATTAAAAAATAATATATCTTGTGGTACCGCGGATCAGTATGGATCCGCGGTACCACACTAGATCCGCGGTACCGGGATCCGCGGATCCTGGTACCGTTGGATCTATGATATATATATATATATATATATATAGTGGCACGTGGTACCGCCATTATGGTACCGCGGTACCATAATGGTTGTACCGCAGTTATGGTGCCGCCCTCAGACCAGCGGTACCAGGGCGGCACCACAAAAATAATATTTTTTATTATTATTATTATTTTTTTTTTATATAAAAAACCCTTTTAACAGGCTAATACAGGGTAAAAAATTCAGGAAAAAAAAGGGTTAGGATTTAGAAAAAAGATGCTACTGTACAAGGGACTGTACTGGGGGCACTGTGGGAGAGCAGACCTTGTGGTCAATGGGAGTGCAGCATGTGGGGGGGCAGCAAATCCGGACAGGTACACCGTCACATGGGCACTGTGGGGGAGTAGACCACGGACCCAATCGGAGTGCAGCATGTGGGGGAGCAACAAATCCGGACAGGTACACTGTCACATGGGCACTGTGGGGGAGCAGACCATGGACCCAATCGGAGTGTAGCACGTGGGGGAGCAGCAAATCCGGACAGGTACACCGTCACATGGGCACTGTGGAGGAGCAGACCATGGACCCAATTGGAGTGCAGCATGTGGGGGACCAATACATGGGGCAGGTACAGTAGCACATGGGATCATCAACAAGTGCAAATGGGGAAACAGGCTGTGGGGTTATATAGGCACTCACGAGGCAGTGAGAGAGCCAGTGAGAGGCTGTGAGAGAGAGCTGTGGGAGGCATTGTGAGAGGCTGTGAGAGAGAGCCTGTCATGCCCATGACTGGTCTCGGGTAGCGTGTCCATGCTAGGGACCGGTAGACCAACAACCCGTAAGTTAATTGTGACGATAAGGGAATTGGGGCCCTTATGTGTAGATGGTCATAATAAATGGTTGTAGGCCTAAACACATGGTGGTGGAGTTGGTATGGGTCTATCAGTGAGTCATTCGGGAACTGGATGACGTGGCCCAGATAAGCTGTAGAGGTGTCCAGTGAGGTGTCACAGTGCACTACTAGTGGTGCATGGGCCTTGGAGGGTATAAGTATACCTGCTGGGCTCTCACTAGTGTATGCTTGATTTGTGATGAGTAGCTACATGCTGCTGGTGTGACTCCTCTTTCCATGACTCTAATTGATCCATAGCTTGGGGCTAGATCCGTACGATCTAGGTTTGGTTGGGTTGCTTTAACCTCCACCGGTTCCCATGTGTTGTTGCTTTGTATGGTATGCTTAGACTAGAATCCTGTTGTGAGGACTTTATAGAGCCAGTGACAAGTATCATCAAGAGGCATTGTGAGAGGCTGTGTCACAGACCCAATGAGAGGCTATGAAAGGGAGGCTGTGAGAGAGCCAGTGAGAGCCAGTGAGAGGCTGTGAAAGGTTGTGAGAGCCAGTTCGAGAAACAGGGTGTCGTGAGATGGCGGAGCGCATACCACCGAGGCCTGAGGGCGAAGCCAGGAGGAAGCTCGAGGAAGATATCCGAAGGCACAACGAAAGGCATCGGAAGCAAGAGGCAGACATTGCAGAGATGCTGTGACAGGCTCGGCAGAGAAATCCGGAGCCGGAGCACCCAACTCCCCCTATGCCTCCCGCCCCCGCTGTCGAGCTGGATTTGGATGAGCAGATCAGAATGAACTTCACACGGCGGCAGCTCATCATGGTCAGGGAAAGGGCTGCCCGCCGTCGTGCTAACCAGGAGACAGCTCGGGCTAACCGGGAGGCAGAGCAAGAGCGACAGAACAATGCACCTGAGGAGGGCGAGGAGTCAGTGGAGGATCCATAGGAATGTTTAGAATAGATGGGGTCTAGCCGTATGTGGCTGAATGTTGTTATGTAATTTTCGGCAGTAGATGAGGCAGCATTTAGTGTCTAACATAGTGTAAAGAACAGCCCCAGCCGTATATGGCGGGAATACGTACTGTAATTTTGATATATCTGATGAATTAATGTACGGTGTGATTTTTGTGCAACGCGTGCCTGGTGTATTGCAATATAATATGTGTGTTTATGAAATGCTATAAAGGGGGTTGTATTTCTGTGTTGTGCATCTGCTTTCAATCTCTGCAGTTGAAACTAATTGTGATTACGCACATACCATTCGAAATAAAATTGAAAACAGAGCATAACAATTACAAATCGACAAAGACAAAATGTGCAGCGAATAAAGTACATCCAACATTGAATATAGTATGGAAAATGGTCTGAATACAGTGTTCGACCATCTGGCTGCCAAACATGGAACATGATATCAAACTGCTAAAAATAAAATAACAGAGCTACAATCAATGCTCTGGCTCTAACTCAGATGAATGCTCCGGGGACAACTCAGGGCCCCGAGCTAACTCTCGCAACTGATATCTATGCATGTCTGGAACTGGCATGGGCTGTGTACCCGAGGGGGAAGACTCGTCATCGTCATCCTCCCAATCTGCCTCTGCATCAGCCCCCAAGCAGGCTAAACCAACAACACCTGCTGCAGCTGGCTGTAATACTGCACCTCTACCAGCAACTGGAGCCCTGCGAGGTCGTCCTCTCTTCCCTGGCTGTTTCTGTGCCCTGCCTTTCTTGTTCGGTGCACCCTTGGGCCTTCCTGGCCTCTTGCGGACGAGGGGAGCCGTCGATGCCTCATCACCCCCATGCAGATCACCTGGCTGGCTAGGCTGGGCCCAAGCTGCGGCCGGCTGGGATAGAGAAGCCAAAGTGGGTGTCCCTGTGCAGCTGATAGTGGAGGATAGGTCCGTGGAGTGTGTGCCCGTGGGCCTGCTGCTGGTGGAGGAACTGGTTGTGGAGGGGGCCGTCCTTGTAGGAGGCAAGTACAGCGGCGATAAGTACTGAAAGGGGCGCTGCCGTGGCCGGTACTGGTACATCCTGGATGTTGCCAAAGAAGGAGCCGGTGTCGTGGGTGCTGCCAAGGGAGGAGGATGTGTCGTGGGTGCTGCCACTGGAGGAGCCATTGTGGATGTGGGCGCTGCAAGAGAAAATCTGGGCACAGATGGTGGCCTGCCATGGAGACCTGGTGCTGCAAAAGTGGATGGCAATGGAGGGGCTGCAGGCCTCAATGGCATCGGTGGCACTGGAGGTGCTGTGCGGCGCACATACACCCTCTGAGGAACTGGAGGAAGGCACCTCGTGTAGCTGCTCTGGCTGAGACTCTGTGTAGGGCATGCTGGCTAGAGAGGATGGGGGCGCCCTGACACTCGGAATCTGCTGGGCCTCTGAATCCAACTCTGCAATCAAGTCGTCCAGTTGGGCATCCGAATACAAATGCTCTAGGCTCTGGGACTCATCATGTGCACCATCCTCTAGATCATCCTGTGCCTCATCCCATGCCTCATCCTGTGCACCATGCGGACCCTGCATGGCCTCCCAATCGGTACAATCAAAGTCATTTGGTGACTCCTCTGGTGTGCTGTGGTAGAAATGCCTATGACTCTGTGCTGCACGCATCCAAGCAACTACGGAAGGTAAGCCCAAATCACTCTGCCCCCTATCAAGAGCCTCCTCCATCATATCAACATAAGAAGGTATGCCACTGGGCCCCTTGTGTGCCCTGCCTATCTCCCGGTATAAACTGTGGTATGTGACCCACCTCTACCACGTGATGCACCTGTGAACCCTGCTCTAGGCGTGTGCCCAACACCTATATCATATGCCTCATCCCTCTCTGATCTGGCGAACACAACCCGAATGGGCTCATCCTCATGCTGATCATCCTCTGACACAAGCTCATCTACCTCGTACAATGGAGGCTCTCTGTGCTCAAGCCCAAGCTCTCTCTCTCTCATCTCGGCAAGCTCCCTCTCTCTCTCTGCCATAAGCTGTGTGCCCAGGTCATCTGCACCAATGTCTGTGCATCCCTCCAGAACTGGTCTCCCCTCACCGTGGAAGAAAAGTGCTCCCCATCCTCAGTGTGCTGAAAAGTACTGGCACACCAAAGATCACTGGCAACCATCCGTAGAAGCTGTGCCCTGCACCTGATCAAACGGTCGATGACCACCAAGTCGAATGCAAAGCATGTGGGGGCTGGCCACTTGAGGTCCAACTGGATGAACACCCGGAACATGCCAAGAACACGCCTCTTCCTAGTGACAAAAGTCACCAGGAAGAGGGCCTCATGGACGATGGCTCTAACCTAGGGAAGTGCACCTATGTCCTCCATCAGAAGGTCTACGTCGTGCGCTGCACAGGGGGTATGAACAATGTGAGGGAACTCGGCCTCTAGCAGTAGACCCATCTGAATGCAGTTCGTGGCATTGTCCGTCACCACCGTGACGACATGCTGTGGGCCTATGGACAGGATGGATGACCTGATGACATCAAACATGAACTTTGCAGATATGACTCTCCCCCCTCTGCTGCAATCCACTGCGCTCAAAAACTATGTGCCCATGCAGCTGGAGACCAATATGTTGAGGATCGGCCTCCTCTTGACATCAGTCCAGCCATCGGACATGATGCTGCAACCGTAAGTGGCCCAGTGTCGACGTAGAGGCTCCATCTCTCTAGACAATGACTCGACCCTATCCCTCAGCATGTGTACTGACAACCTCTGAACTAGGGACTCTCTAGCTAGGGCTGACAGACTGTGCAAGGCGGAAGGCCCTTCTGAAGGGCTCACAGTCGGTGATGGCAAATGGAAGGTTCAACTTATAAATCAGACTGGCCACGGCCTGTGTGGCCTCTCTATCCATGTGCGGCTGATGCGTGCCGCGAATGCTCTGCTGCCTAAGAACTCTCCCAGTTGGGCGACGGGTAGTGGACCTCCAGCACGGTGCACCAAACGTGACGGGAATGGATGATGACGCGACAGGCTGGGCACTAGTGGATGCATCAGCTGTAGACGTGGAATGGGGAGAGTGGGATGCACTGGCCGGGATGGGTGCAGCAGCATAAGTGGGATACACTCGTGGAGCGGGGACATCTGGCATGGGATACGAAAACTGCTGGCTAGGGAGGTCATCCGGATGTGAAGGGAGGGAGGAAGGGATCTCCTCAACATCCTGGAAGGCCTCGTCACTGGCATCCGGGGCCTGCTCCTGCTCGGGTGGCGGAGAGTCCATGAGAAAGTTGTAAACTGGGGGAGTGCGAGCAACAGTAGGTGGTGGTGGAACCGCAGTGGCAACTGGAGGACGCGATGGGACGGGATCCACCCAGAATGGGTGCAGATGGGAGTGCGTGAGGCAAAACTATTTGAGGGGGATGAGGGGCAAAGGGACTGGACGAGAATGCACTCCCTCTCCTCGTGCGTGCCAGCCAAGCAGGCAGCAACTCGGGGTCAACCACGTAAGGAGGGGTGCAAAACCGAAGAACACCCTCCGAAATGGTGTTCTCCCCCGCCACAAGACGTGGTCGTAGGTATCCAGAAGTCGCTGCCTGATGGGAACAGACATGCTGGCACAGGGGGCAGCATTCAGTGTTCCACCATCTTTGGCGCGTGCGCCGAGTAGGTGCCTTTTAAGGCGAGTGAGGGTGGCAACGAACTCGGCCAGGCAATATCGACAGCGCACGATCTTTGCACCGGACTTGTTGGACTTGTCGGGAACCCGCCTGACAATGTCCACCTCGTCCCACAGATCGGCAAGGTTGGAATGCACCATCTCTGTAGAAGGAACTGGGGAAAGAAGGTAGAGATCTCTGTGAGTGCGACAGGAGTCAGAAGGCTTGAAAAAACCACAACAAAGGCCAAAATAGCAATAGCAGGGGCGGACGCGATCAGTGCAACGCGAAGACAGTATGATGGCGAGGAGTGGGCAAACAACAGAGAGGGCGCGAACAGCAGGGCGATGGGCAGGGAGAGAGATGAAGCGAGGGGGGGGATTAGTTTTAAAAATATATATATTAATATATTAAATATTAAAAAATATTATATATTAAAAAATAATAAATAGTGGCACCGCGGATCAGTATGGATCTGCGGTACCACAGTGGATCCGCGGTACCGGTACCGCTGGATCTATGATACCATACTGGTACCGCGGTACCATGTTGGTATCGCGGTACCACAATATAATAATTTATTTAATATTTAATATTTTTTTAAAAAATTTTTAACCTAAACCTACCCACCCCCCTCGCATTTCATCTCAAATTTTTTTGCGCCCTCCTCCGCCCTGCCATCGCTGTTGTTTTGCCTACCTGCCCTTCGCCCACGCAACGCCTTGCCTTGCATCTGACTTGCTTCGCCATGCCTTCGCCCATTTTCAGCGTCTCTCCAACAGTGAACCCTGCTGTTTTTTTCCCAGCAATCCATCCCTCATTTCATCTGTAATGCTGCAATTCGACCTTTCCACTCTGTGGGACGAGGTAGACATTGTCAGGCGGGTTGCCGACAAGGCCAACAAGACCGGTCAAAAGATCGTGCACTGTCGATACTGTCTCGTTGAGTTTGCTGCATCCCTCACTCGCCTTAAAGGCCATCTGCTCGGTGCACGCGCCACTAATGGTGCCACCTTGAATGCTGCCCCTTGTGGCAGCATGACCGTCCCCGACAGGAAGCGACTAGTGGACACCTACGGGCCGCGGCTCGTGGCAGGGGAGAACACCATTTCGGAGGGCCCTGCGCCAGTCCCCTGCATCGTGTACTGTACCCTCTTTTTTTACACCCAGAACCCCTTTTTTTTACTTTTTTTTGTCCTTTTTAGGTAGTTAATATGCTAAAGAAAATTATTAAAAATATTTAAAACAAAAAAAAATATTAAAAATGGTACCGCCCTGGTACCGCGGGTCTGAGGGCGGTACCGTACCGGCGGTACCACTGATATGGTACCGATGGTACCATACCAGCGGTACCACGGGGTACTATGATATATATATATATATATATATATATATCATAGGTCCCGCGGTACTGGGTACCGCGGATCCCGGTACCGCGGGACCATGTTGGTACCGCGGTACCACAATATAATATATTATTTAATATTTAATATTTTTTAAAAAAAAATTTAACCTAAACCTACCCGCCCCCCTCGCATTTCATCTCAAATTTTTTTGCGCCCTCCGCCGCCCTGCCATCGCTGTTGTTTTTGCCTACCTGCCTTCTGATTCCTTGCGTCGCCCTTCGCCCACGCAACGCCTTGCCTTGCATCTGACTTGCTTCGCCCTGCCTTCGCCCATTTTCAGCGTCTCTCCAACAATGAACCCTGCTGTTTTTTTTCCAGCAATCCATCCCTCATTTCATCTGCAATGGTGCAATCTGACCTTTCCGGTCTGTGGGACGAGGTAGACATTGTCAGGCGGGTTGCCGACAAGGCCAACAAGACCGGTCAGAAGATCGTGCGCTGCTGATACTGTCTCGTCGAGTTTGCTGCATCCCTCACTCGCCTTAAAGGCCATATGCTCGGTGCACATGCCAAAAATGGTGCCACCTTGAATTCTGCCCCTTGTGGCAGCATGACCGTCCTCGACAGGCAGCGACTACTGGACACCTACGGGCCGCGGCTCGTGGCAGGGGAGAACACCATTTCGGAGGGCACCTTTGCATAGACAATTTGATTTCATGGAAAACCCATTCTTGAAAGTTGAGAGTATTAATGAAGAAATCGAGGCAATGTTTGACTTTTATATTGCCATTGCACGAAGATTTGAGGATAAAAGACTTGCAAGTTCATGTCACATCTATCACAATCCAAATGAAGATTCTTAGAAAAAAATTAAACACTTATGATGCTCCATGGTTTGTAATTGTTGGTCAAACACCAAGGCACAACTTTTAGCAAGTCAATGGGTCCACATGGATATCTAAAGTCATTGGCATACACGTGCATCTGAGGAAGTGGTATTCATGTGATTGGTTTAGACAAGATAGGGCAATTATTGGTGGAAAATGCCAATACTTCACTTGCAGGAATATTCGCTCCATGTTTTCTTTATGCAACTACAACTGTTGTTGCCTTGATCTGGCATTGAAGATTTAGCAAGCAAGCTATGATTGGTTAAAGCCTTTTCTATTTGTGACAAAGAGAGTATCACATTTATTAGTGGATGCAGTTTGAAAGTTAGACCTTCTAAAGAAGTATCACAGGCCTTTCGAACATAGACATTGTTTTTAAGAGTATGCTTCAGGTTAGAGATGCATTGATAAGGTTGGTTATTAGTGAGGAATGGAGAAAACACAAGATCCATTGAGTTTTTTTGATAGAGATATTCAATATGTAGTTTCTTGAAGTATGGGGATCACTTATTAGACAAAGTTAAGATCATTGTGAGGCTCATTAAGCTCCTAATGATTGTTTTAGGTTTTTTGCTATTGCGTGTGGGAATAGAGCTACATTTCTTATCATCAAGCATATATAATCTTTTACAAAATATGAATAATACTGGAGGAAATCTGCCAGAGTGGATGCTTGATGCACTTGTAGTGGCACTACTTTGCTCCTTTATTTAGAGACAAGGTCAATTGAGAGACACCAAGCTTGCATAATGGTTTGTTGACTATGTTGAGGTGTAGAATATGGGAAATGCATCTTTGCAATTGTTGGTACTTGCACAATGGGGTGCATATAGAGCCAAAAGTGGGAAATTCTCTTTGTGGGAGACATTTGATGCGAATATGTAGGAACTACAAAAGTTGTCTTTGTAAATTCTGAGTGAAAAATGCATAGATTGTCTTTTAAAAGGAGCACTTTTTCCAAGGTTCAAACTAAGAAGATGAACAAATTGCAGATGAGAAACGCCAAAGGACCTAGTCTACAACCATTGCAATCTTTGTCTATGAAGCAAGATAAAACAAAGAGGTAAAGCCATTTAGGGTTGTGCTAGGAGATTTCAGAAAATTCTACTTCAAAAGGTTTCATTAAGGCAAGAGTAAAATGTCTAAGGCTTATTGTGCTCTACCATGAAAACCTATGGACTCATCCAGGACAAAAAAATGAAGATGAATCATCTGTCCCTTGTATTGTGTTGTAAATAATCATATAATAGTTGAGCTCACATGATTTGATAGGGTTCTCAATGAAATTGGTAATGTGAATTTATATCGTAATTTCGTAATTATATGTTCTTGCTTGAACATGTAAATAATGTACTATGTTCACCTCATAGATCCAGCGGTACCAGGATCCGCGGATCCATACTGGTACCACGACACCATGATGGTGCCATGGTACCATAATATTTTAATATAATTAATATTTAATATTTAATATATATATATATATATATATATATATATATATATATATATATCAAAGTACCCCGTGGTACCGCTGATATGGTACCGTCAGTACCATATCAGTGGTGCCGCCGGTACGGTACCGCCCTCAGACCCGCGGTACCAGGGCGGTACCATTTTTAATATATATATTTTTTTAAATATTTTAAATAATTTTTTTTTGCATATTAACTACCAAAAAAGGACAAAAAAGATTAAAAAAAGGGGTCTTGGGTGTAAAAAAAGGGGGTACAGTACACGATGCAGGGGACTGGTGCAGTGGCACATGGGCACTGCGGGTGAGCAGACCGAGGGGCCAATGGGAGACCAACACAGGGGGGGAGCATCACATGGGGGCAGGTACAGAGGCACATGGGACAAATCCGGACAGGTACAACTTCACATGGGCACTGTGGGGGAGCAGACCACGGACCCAATCAGAGTGCAGCATGTGGTACAGGTACATGGAGGAGGTACATTAGCACATCACAATTAATGGGGACAGGTACAAGGGCACATGGAGGGATCATCAACAACTGCACATGGGGGAACAGGCTGTGGGGTTAAATAGGCACTCGCGAGGCTGTGAGAGCCAGTGAGAGGCTGTGAGAGAGAGGCTGTGAGGGGCATTATGAGAGCCAGTGAGAGCCAGTTCGAGAAACAAGGTGTCGTGAGATGGCAGAGCGCATACCACCAAGGCCTGAGGGCGAAGCTAGGAGGAAGCTCGAGGAAGGTGTCCGAAGGCACAACTAAAGGCATCGGAAGCAAGAGGCAGACATTGCAGAGATGCTGCGACAAACTCGGGAGAGACACCCAGAGCTGCAGATCCCCGCCCCCGCTGTGGCCCCTGCTCCCGTTGTCGAGCTGGATTTGGATGAGCAGATCGGAATGAACTTCACACGACGGCAGCTCATCATGGTCAGGGAAAGGGCTGCCCGTCGTCGGGCTGACCAGGAGGCAGCTCGGGGTAACCGGGAGGCAGAGGGAGAGCGACATAACAATGCTCCTGACGAGGGCGAGGAGTCAGTGGAGGATCCATAGGAATGTTTAGCATAGATGGGGTCTAGCCGTATGTGGCTGACTGTTGTTATGTAATGTTCATCAGTAGATGAGGCAGCATTTAATGTCTAGCATAGTGTAAAAAACAGCCCCAGCCGTATGTGGCGGGAATACGTATTGTTATTTTGATACATCTGATGAATTTATGTACTGTGTTTTTTTGTGCAATGCATGCCTTGTGTATTGTAATTTGATGTATGTGTTTATGAAATGCTATCAGGGGGGTTGTATTTATGTGTTCTGCATATGCTCTCAATCTCTGTAGTGAAAACTAATTGAAAACACGCACACACCATTTGAAGTAAAACTGCAAGTAGAACATCACAATTACAAGTTGACAAATACACATTGTGCAGTGAATAGAATACATCCAACACTGAATATAATATGGAAAATGGTCTGAATACAGTGTTTGACCATCTGGTCGCCAAACATGGAACATGATATGAAACTGCTAAAAATAAAACAACAGAGCCACAATCAATGCTCTGGCTCTGACTCAGACGAATGCTCTGGAGACAACTCAGGGCTCCGAGCTGACTCTTGCAGCCGATATCTGTGCCTGTCTGGAGCTGGCATGGGCTGTGTATCAGAAGAGGACTCGTCACTAGCATCATCCCAATCTGCCTCCGCATCAGCCCCCAAGCAAGCCAAACCAGCAACACCTGCTCCAGCTCGCTGTAATGCTGCACCTCTAGCTGTACCCGGAGCCCTGCGTGGTCGTCCTCTCCTCCCTGGCAGTTTCTGTGCCTTGCCTTTCTTGTTCGGTGCACCCTTGGGCCTTCCTGGTCTCTTGTGGACAAGAGGAGCTGTCAATGCCTCGTCACCCCCATGCAAATCACCTGGCTGCCTAGGCTGGGCTCGGGGTGAGGCCGGCTGGGATAGGGAAGCAAAAGAGGGAACTCCCTGTGCAGCTGAGCTAGGATGATGAGCTCCTGGAGTGTGTGCCCGTGGGGCTGTTGCTGTGAAGGAGGCAAGTACAACGGCGATATGTACTGAAAGAAGCGCTGCGGTGGCCGGTACTGGTACATCCTGGGTGCTGCCAAAGGGGGAGCCAGTGGAGTGGGTGCTGCCAAAGGAGGAGGACGTGGAGTGGGTGCTGCCACTGGAGGAGCAGCTGGAGGAGCCATTGTGGATGTGGGCACTGCGAGAGAAAACCTGGGCATAGATGGTGGCCTGCCATGGAGACCTGGTGCTGCAGAAGTGGACGGCGATGGAGGAGCTGCAGGCGTGAATGGCATCGGTGGCACTGGAGGAGTTGTGCGGCGCACATATACCCCCTGAGGAGCTGGAGGAACTGTGGGCACCTCGTGCGGCTGCTCTGGCTGTGACTCTGTGTATGGCATGCTGGCAAGAGATGAAGGGGGTGCCCTGACACTCGGCATCTGCTGGGCCTCTGAATTAAATGTGGCAATCAGGTCGTCCAGCTGGGCATCTGAATACAAATGCTCTGGGCTCTGGGCCTCATCCTGTGCACCATCCACTGAATCATCCTGTGCACCAACCACTGAATCATCCCGTGCCTCATCATGTGCACCCTGTAGACCCTGCATGGCCTCCCAATCTGTGCAATCAAAGTCATCTGGTGCCTCCTCTGGTGTGTTGTCGTAGTAACGGCCATGACTCTATGCTGCACGCATCCAAACATCTGCGGGACCGGCATCTAAACCACTCTGCCCTCTATCAAGAGCCTCCTCCATGTCGACATAGGTAGGTATGCCACTGGCCCCCCCTCTGTGCCCTGCATGTCTGCCGGTATAACCTGCACCATGTGTCCCACCTCTGCCACGTGATGCACCTGTGACCCCTGCTCTAGGCGTGTGCCCGAAACCTGTATCATATGCCTCATCCCGCACTGATCTGGCGAACACAACCCGAATGGGCTCATCCTCATTCTGATCATCCTCTGACACTGGCTCATCTACCTCGTACAATGGAGGCTCTCTCTGCTCAAGCCCAACCTCTCTCTCTCTCATCTCGGCAAGCTCCCTCTCTCTCTCTGCCATCAACTGTGTGCCCAGGTCATCTACAGGCATGGGATGGGTGCTGTCCGTAGGCAAGTCGACCTGGCACTCCAAATCTGATATCTTCGTCTGCAAGACCAAAATTGAGTGTGTCAGGAAAACAACTTGATCAAAAATTGAAACCTACATTTTAGTGAGACGTCAACCAACATGCAATGGGAGAATAGCTTTTCACCTACAATGCGCTCGTAATGATCGGCAGTCTCCTGGCGAGACGTGCGTTGGTGCTACAGAACACCAACCGCTCCAACTGACTCACTGACAGCCTTATCCTTCTCCTCGTGTGAATGAGTGCCCATGTGCTCCAATTACGCTCACACACGGAGGCAGCGCAGTCCTGTGGTACGTGCAATGAAATGGTTCAGCACACGTGCACGGGTGGAACGTCAACGAAACACAGCAAGGGAGGATGTGATGAGATGCATACCTGTGAAAGGACCCGCAGTGCAAGACGCTGTATGGATGGATAGGTGTTGCCGAACATGGTCCACCAGGCAATGGGGAGCTGCCTCCTCTTTGGATCCTGAGCAGCCGGGTGACCGAACGTGCCCATGCCGAAACGAAATGCAGCGAGCTCCTCCATGAGCCTGATAGGATCCAAACCTATGTGTGGACCCACCCTGTGAATGTACTAAAGCCAATCGGCCTCGAGTTCCCTGTCTGCGATCTGTGTCGGAGAGAGGAAGAGGGGATGCAGCATGTGTGCAACGCTGTGGATACTCCTGTGGAAGTAGTTCCACCGCGTCTCCCATATGAACTTCAGCTTTGTCATCCTGCAATTGAGAGGCATGTGGTTTAGGGCATTACGAAAAAACGTAACATTGATAGAAAAACAAACTAGCAACCATTGAAAAGATAAAGAACAATTACAACACTGTACCGCTTACCTCTCTGGCTGCAAGATGGGCAGCTGCAGGAACTGTCGAATCTGGTCCATGAGCTCATACACCAATCCAAGTGTCGACACCTCGCTGTCAGCCATGCGGAGCACAATGTAGAGTGGTCGAAGCAGTCCTGACAATGTTTGTGCATCCCTCCAGAACTGGTCTCCCCTCACCGTGGAAGAAAAGTGCTCCCCATCCTCAGTGCGCAGAAACGTACTGGCACACCATAGATCATTGGCAACCATCTATAGAAGTTGGGCCCTGCACCTGATCAAACGGTCGATGACCACCAAGTCGAATGCAAAGCGTGTGGGCGCTGGCTTACGGAGGTCGAGATGGCTGAACACCCGGAACATGGCAAGAACACACCTCTTTCTGGTGACAAAAGTCACCAGGAAGAGGGCCTCCCAAACGATGGCTCTAACCCAGGGAAGTGCTCCTATGTCCCCCATCAGAAGGTCTATGTCGTGCGCTGCACAGGGGGTATGAACAATATGAGGGAACTCGGCCTCTAGCAGTACACCCATCTGAATGCAATTCGTGGCATTGTCCGTCACCACCGTGACGACATGCTGTGGGCCTATGGCTAGGATGGAAGACCTGATGACATCAAACATGAACTCTGCAGATATGACTCTCCCCCCCCTGCTGCAATCCACTGCCCTCAAAAACTGTGTGCCCATGCAGCTGGAGACCAGTATGTTGAGGATCGGCCTCCTCCTAACATCAGTCCAGCCATCAGACATGATTCTGCAACCGTAAGTGGCCCAGTGCCGACGTAGAGGCTCCATCTCTCTAGACAAGGACTCAACCCTATCCCTCAGCATGTGTGTGCGGACAACCTCTGAACTAGGGACTCTCCAGCTAGGGCTGACAGACTGTGCAAGGCGAAAGGCCCTTTTGAAAGGCTCAGAGTCAGTGATGGCAAAGGGTAGGTTCAACTCATAAATCAGACTGGCCACGGCCTGTGTGGCCTCTCTGTCCATGTGCGGCTGATGCGTGCCGCGAATGGTCTACTGCACAAGGCATCTCCCTAGTGGGCGACGGGTGGTGGACCTCCAGCACGGTGCACCAACCGTGACGGGAATGGACGATGACGCGACAGGCTGGGCGCTGGTGGATGCATCGTCTGTAGACGTGGAATGGGGAGAGTGGGATGCACTGGCAGGGATGGGTGCAGCAGCATAGGTGGGGTGCACTGGTGGAGGGGCAACATCTGGCATGGGGTACGAAAACTGCTGGCTGAGGAGGTCATCCGGATGGGAAGGGAAGGAAGAAGGGATCTCTTCCACATCCTCGAAGGCCCCAGCAGTAGCATCCTGGGGCTGCTCGGGTGGCGGAGAGTCCATGAGAAAGTCGTAGACTGGGGGAGTGCGAGCAGCAGTGGGTGGTGGTGGAACCGCAGTGGCAACTGGCGGACGCGATGGGACGGGATCCACTAGAATCTGAGCAGATGGGGGTGTGTGAGGCAGAACTGTCTGAGGGGGATGAGGGGCAAAGGGACTGGAGGAGGATGCACTCCCTCTCCTCGTGCGTGCCAACCAAGCAGGCAGCAACTTTGGGTCAGCCACATAAGGAGCGGTGCAAAACCCAACTCCATCTCCCTCTCCTCACACGTTCATTGTCTTGAAAGGATTGAGTAAGCTCTCTCATGAAGCTCTCCTTCAAATGTCTAGTAATAGGACAAGCATCCACAATCTCTCTTGAGACTCCAAAAATTTGAGCCATGACTTTTGTTAATCTACCAAAAAATCACCTTGTGTAGTACTTGCACTATCTTCATTTCTCCTACCTTCTTTTATGAATGTTCATATTATTTCATCATGATCCCACGTGCTAGGTGTCCTCTTCATCCTTTGAGCCAAATCATGTATAATTGAGCTTTTTGCAACAATCTCTGACCAATACTACACATGTTCCTTAATGTGACAACAAAAATGCGCACTTCACAAAGATTTGAACCAAACACCACAGTCCTAGCATTAACAAGTTTTAGGTTTAGAACATTATATTTACAACCCTATATTGGAACCGTGCCTAATGGTAGAAACATCAACTTAACATAGAGGTTGTACATATTCAAACCTTATGATTCAGGCATTGACATCACTCGAAAATCCTTTTTGGTATTATCAACTCGTGGGATCATAGAGAATCAAACTTGAATGGGCGAGCCCAACTCAAGCGTGATACACCACGTGTGGGAAGATCATCGACTGAAAATGGAGGAGCCAAAAATACAATGCATGGATGAGAGCAATCTTGTCTATTTCACTAAGAACAGAGTCTTCAAACACAAATTGCTAGTATGTCCTCGAAGGGCATCAAGATGAGGACTAGTTATATTGCAAGTGGAAGAATGCACCAGTGATAGATGATTCGCACAATTTCGGTATATTAGATCTAGCATGGTGGGCAAGTTAGTGGATTCCATTTTTAAAACCATAAATTGTTGACTGAGTCGGTGGAATTTATGTTGTGTTTAGCAATGCTTCTCAACTGCTCAGTTTATTGATTGATTAAGGTCATGGAAATCACAAACATAGCCAATACACTTCAAACAAGTTAGGTAGTAACATGCAAATCTCAAATCAGCCTGTATGATGTTGCAATTACAAATTTGGTGAATGTGTCATTGTCGAGCATAAATGGTATGCTTTTGTGCATGGGAAACAAATAAGAACTAGCCCTAGTGTGGAGGCTCTTATTGACAAAGGCAACTCTAGAACCGATACGACTCACAGTCACTCCTTGACTGGTAGAGTAGTATTAGGCACAATTGGAGGCACACCAATGATTCATCAAACCAACCCATCTAGTGATCAAATCACTTCTCGAAGACGAAGAATTCCAACAATGATTGTGAATGTGGATTTAAAGCACTTTTTGTTCCAATGAATGTTTTGTGAAGTGCATCACAAGACAAAAACAACTACATGCATGTCGATACAAACTAAAAACATGTTCAAAATTATGACATGTATTTTACAAAGTACAAAATACCTGAGTAGAGAAGCTAGCCCAAAGAGCTTGGACTCTTCCAAGCTCATCAGCAAGAACGCCTGAAAATGAATGTCCAAAATCTACAATTGACACAAATATCTATGCTTAGTGAAATTGATATCAACAATCAATTTATACATTGATCTAATCATTCCACCTACGTAAGGCATGTTCAAGTTTCATGACATGAGCAAGGAAAATGAGAAACAATGTAAGACAAGTATGCTAACTACTAAATTAATTGCAAAACAACTACTCATAAGAATGCTTGCACAAGCATGCTAGAGTCAAAATATTTACCATAGACAAAGCCATGCTCAGTTATGCCTACTACATAGCACTCAGGCATTATACGAACATTTAATTTTTTTCCCAACAGGCCATTCAAAGAGGTGGGTATAAATATCATGTGTATTCAAAATTTCAAATTTCATTGCATCATATGCATATTTGTCATAGGCTAAGATGCTAGAGGATGTCAAAGAGAACATTAGGGGAGGCTTGTAGAGAAGGAACCAGATGCCAAAACGAGGACTAGTGAGAGAGGAAGAGCTTGAAGGAAAGCATGGACTAGAGAGTACAAACTATACATGGGAAGAGGCAACAACTCTATGAAGACTAATGAAGGATGGGAGAGGAGGCAAACTATATCTCTCCAGTAAAGTTTTGATAACATTGACAAACTCAAGTTAACCCTGCTTGCGTGTTGAACAGCTCATAGAAAGACAAAGTTAATAAGCATGCATAGACTTGGTGAGAGAAATTTGAGAGGATTAAGTAGGACAAAAAAAGATTTCTTAGGTAGGACAAAAAAAGATCTCTAATTGATATAGGAATCTATGATTTTTATGGTTTTCTCAAGTCTCTTTAAGCTATTTCCATCCCTTTTGGATCAAGAACCTTTACTGTCACTGTCCATTAGAGAACCCAAGTATCACTTGGAAAAAAGCGAGCACACTCCAAACAATAGTTGCAGACAAACTTCTTTCAAAATTTCATACTAGAAACCCAATTTCGACTCCAAATATTCTAGGTATTTGGAGCTCAAATCTAGATACATGGTTCACCTATTTATTTTGGAAAATTCAACTTAAGGCCTTCAACAACAAAAAAAATTTGGCTTTTTCTAATTCTCATTACCCAAAACAAACAAAAAGAGTTATTAGAAGACATCTTTGCATTCTTGTAAATTGAGCAGGACACTTGGGATGATTTACTACCACAGGTCGAATTTCCTGACAAGAATTCTTTTAGTGCCTCTATTCAACACACTCCATTCTTTCTAGTATATGGTCAACACCCTCAAAACCCAATAGTATTACAAAACTTGCTCTCCCACATGACATTAAGGTAGAAGTTGTCCAAATGATCTTGTAGAGTATTGGCATTTTATTGGGGTCTATTGATTAAATGTGTAGACCTAATTTACTATTTTTTAACCCCTTTATTTGGATAGGACTACTTTCAGTGGATAAGCTTGAAACCTTCTAGATTTATGCCACATTAGTATCAATAGAGGCAAAGGGTCTCCCATTTCTTAGATCATGCGCTTCTTGTAGGGGAGTTACATATTTCTGGAGACCTTAGCTACAAATCTGCTTGAGCTATCGACAGCTACTAATATTCATTCAATTTTTGTACTATGGTATGTGATTGCTTTGTGAATGCTTTATGTTGCCTTATGTTTTCATTGTTGCTATGGTATGTGATTGTGTTTGTAAATAAGAGCACTTTCCTATCGTTTGAATTTTTTTTTCACACCATCGTCATCCACCATTCTCGACGAACACCGCGACCATTGCACCCCCCACGGTACGATACCGAGTGCCGCTCTCTTCATCAGTCAGAAACCTATTCACGTATCCATGCTCCACATCTGCTTCGATCTTCCCGACGCTCCTACCATCATGTTCTCCGTTGTAAGAAACGTTCCTATGATGATTCTAAAGGGAAACATCTTATTGACCTTCTTTTCAGTGCTCCGCATTTGGACTAATTATGCTGCTAGCTTGTATACCGTCCCTACCGACTCATCTATCTCCATATCTCCACGACCATTTGAGTTCTCCTTCTTCACATCTGACATGGTACTTTTTGCAGCCATTAAGAAGATGAAGTCTCACAAGGCCAGAGATATTGAAGACCTTGAGTCTGAACTTCTTTCCCATGCCTTTGACTTACTCGCTCCCACCATAGCCACCCTTCTTAATTCTGCAATTGCTTCTGATTTCCCATTATCTTGGTGCACTAACATCATCCACCCCATCCATAAGAATGGTGACCCCATGATTCCGAGTAACTACCGCACCATTATGATTGGGCATGTCCTGGTGAAGCTATATGGTACTATACTTCAGTCTGTCGTGAGCTCAGAGGCAGAGACTAGGGGCAGGTTTCCGAGCCCATTATTCTACTACAGATCACATCTTCACATTGTGGGCCATGATTGAGGAGGCTAAGCACAGGAGAGAGAGGGTTTACCTCTTTTTTTTTTTTTTTACAAGAGGACGAGTAATGATGGGCAAGTAATTATAGTGGGTGAGCAATGATGGGCGAGTAAAATACAGTGGGGGAGTAATGAAGACGAGTAATCACAGTGGGCGAGTAATGGTGGCGAGTTATACTAGGCGCGAGTAATAGCTCTGATGGCAAGTAATAAATTATAACTCACTGAGCTCTCAGAAGATAGATCAGTATGTGTGCAGGCCTCAATTCTAATGGCGAGTAAAGATAGCGAACAAAAAATGAAAAAACTCTAATGGCGAGTTATAAATCCCTGATGGCGAGTTATAACTGGCAAGAAATAAAAAAGGCGACAATAAAAAAAATGGCGGGAAAATTTAAAATGACGAGTAATAGCTCTGAACGCGAGTAATAAATTATAACTCACCGATCACCAAGAAGATTCCTCTGAGCTTGCTGATCACTCTGCTCTGATGGCGAGTAAAATTGATGAGATAAAAGTCGAAAAAATGGTCTGGCGAGTAAAAGGTGGATGGGCGAGTAAAAGTACTGATGGCGAGTTATAACTTATAACTCACCGAGCTCACAGAACAATGTCTGGAGCTTGCCTAGCTCTCTGGAGAAGTGGCGAGTAAAGAGGAGAAGGAAAAAGTGAAAAAAAAAAGCCTGTAGGCGAGTAATAAACCTGTCAAAAAGAGAGAAAATAATAGAAAAGTGCAAATAGAAAACCACTCCTAAGACTGTTTAGCACCGTCTCCCCGGCAACGGCACCAAAAAAATGTTGGACCCTTTCCATGTCTCCCTAATCGGTCGCATCTAGAGGGCAAAGAAGGGGTTCTGTCGTGTAGTATCGGGCTTCGATCCAATAGGGAGAGGGCTAAGCGACGAAATAGGAGAGGGGATCTAGGCTTGCTAAGGTTGTCAGTCTTAGCTTCGGATTGGATCGTGGAATAGCCTAGATTGGTGTGGCATTCATCTCGGATGCTATTTCTCTCTTTGGTCTTTTCTCGGTTTCATTTATCTGTGCTTATCTAGGCGTTCTTGGCTCTAGGTCTTCTCCTCAAGAGGTTGGTCTTCTCAAGGGAGGTGAACAGTGAAAGAAATCCTACCTATGGATCTGAGTGATCACTCCATGGTTTTCTTAGTGAAAAGGAGAAGAGAGAGAGAGAGAGAGAGAGAGAGAGAGAGAGAGAGAGAGAGAGAGAGAGAGAGAGAGTCGAAAGAGAAACGGATAGAGTTTTATTAGGAAGAGTGGAACTAGATCAAATACAAGGGAAATGGCTCCCTCTTATAGATTTGAGAGGTCAGCCCCATTCACTCTGATTGGCTGTTGAAGTTCCATCAGGATCACTATGTTGACCGTCAAGATCACTTTGTGTTTCTTGAGGTCAAGATGTGTTTCCC
Organism: Diphasiastrum complanatum; assembly: GCA_029204225.1. Taxonomy (NCBI): domain Eukaryota; kingdom Viridiplantae; phylum Streptophyta; class Lycopodiopsida; order Lycopodiales; family Lycopodiaceae; genus Diphasiastrum; species Diphasiastrum complanatum. Next base: position 11,235,314 of record CM055092.1, on the reverse strand, counting down.
AACTTAAGAACTTTAAAAAAGCTAAGTTTAAAATACTTTACTGAATAATTGTGCTCCATGGCACTTATTAGCCTAAGGCCCAGTTACGAATAGAGCCACAGCTAATCTAGAGCTAAGCTATGAAAGCATCACATAAGCAAGACTTAAGCTATGAAAGCAGCACATAAGCAAGACTTAACCCTAGAAAGCAGGAAAGAGAGAGATCAATATCATCAGCTGAATAACAAATGACACAACTTCCCTACTTATAGCCAACAGGAAGCCCTAAAAGGAAGCTTCCAGTGGCTAGGGCCCAACTGGGAGGGAAAATAGTGCACCCTCCAAGAAGGCCCCCACTCTCCTGTAATATGTCCAAATGGCCTAATAATGAATAATAAGGCCAAAGGCCAACCATATAGTCTATGTGTTACTAATGAATAAAAAAGGGCCCAAGGCCTGCTTATGCATAAAGTAAAGTAAATGTAAATGGACGCGGCGAATGTAATGAGCCGAGTCCATAACTCTCACTGGCACAAAAGAAAAAGACCCAACTGCCGAAAAGAAACTGGATCAAGTAGCAGCAAGCCCTGGTGCATCAACAGCTAGAACAACATCTGATGTAGAGGACTAAACAAGTGCAGCAAGAGCACAAGCCTGATCCGCAAGTGATGGTGTATGATAAAAGACATCAATAGGCTCCCATGTGGCCTCCTCAATAGGACGACCATCCCACTGGACCAAAAACTGAATCTGTCGGCGGCATCGACTATGGTATAGACGAACTTGTAATATAGCAGCAGGTAAAAATGGAAATAACTCTGGAGCAGTAGGAAACTCAGCATCACAAGGAGCGTCACCCTCAATAGCAGCACGTAATAAACTGACATGGAATACATCACAGGCGCGTGTGGAAGCAGGAAGTTGTAAGCGATATGTAACTGGACTAAGAACCTCCAAAATGCAATAAGGCCCATAATAACGTCGTGCAAGCTTCTCAGTAGAAGCATGGCCCTAGACAAAATGATGACGTGCAAACCGTAGGCGTAGATAAACCATATCTCCAAGCTGAAACTCAACATGGCGGCGGTGACGATCAACTGAGGTCTGATAAAGATGCTGAACATGCTGTAAATGAGAACTGGCCCGGGTAATAAGCTCTCGAGCACCTGATAGAAAAGATGCAAGTGTGACAGGTGTATCCTCAGGAGGGAGAGGAATGCCAAGTAAAAGAGGTGCATAGCCATGAGATAACAAAAATGGTGAGACACCTGTGCTGGTACTAACAGAGCTATTATAGCTATACTCTGCTAAATATAAATGCTGATCCCAATCCTTCCCTGAAGGAGTAACAAAATGGCGTAAATAATCCTCAAGGATCCTGTTAAGGACCTCAGACTGCCCATCAGAAGTAGGATGATAAGCAGAACCCATAAAAAGCTCTAAATCCAATATACGCATAAGCTCTATCCAGAATATAGATGTCAACTTACTATCCCGCTCAGAAAGGATAGTATGAGGAAATCCATGCAAGCGAAAAATCTCTCATAGGAACAAACGTGCACACTGCTCTGCTGTGATAGTACTGCGAACTGGTATAAAATGTGCATGTTTCAAGAACCTGTCAACTACCACCATACATGAATCGTGACCACGTTGGGTATGGGGAAGGCCAAGGATAAAGTCCATAGACATATCAGTCCACTGGCGATGAGGAATAGGCCAACTCTGGAGCAAACCAGCAGATTTAGCATGGAAGTACTTATTACGAAGACAAAAAGGGCAGGTACGAATAAGTACAGCAAGCTCAGATCGAAGAGAGGGCCAATAGAAATGGTCTTTGAGACGAGCATAAGACTTCTGAAAACCAAAGTGACCCCCAACAGGAGAGGAATGAGCATCCGACAACAATTGGGAACGGATACCCAAGGAACTAGGAATACAAAGAGAATCATAACGATTAAGACGGTTGTCAACAATGGAGTAAACCTGATGAGGACGGGACGAAACAGGTGGGGCAGAACTATAAACATCACGAAAATCAGAACATGTAAGGTATGCTGCAGGTAGATCATCAAACCATGGAAGAATAGCAGAAACGAGTGTATTCAACAAAGCTGGAAGATGAGATAATGCATCAGCAGCAGTGTTAGCACGACCAGGACGATATAATATGGAAAAATTAAAAGACTGTAAAAACTGCAACCAACGAAATTGACGATCACTAAGGTCACGTTGAGAGGAACTGGACGACGAAGGTGAGTGGCTAACCCAAGGAACATACGAACATGATGAATATCAGTTGGTATAGGCCAATCCTGGATGGCTTGAACCTTATGAGGGTCCAGACGAATGTGTCCATTACAAACAAGAAAACCAAGAAACTCGATCTCAGAAACAGCAAAAGAACATTTAGACAAATTAGCAAATCACTTATGTACAAGTAACTGAAATACAGAGGAAGGATGGAAAACATGCTCAACAAGAGACTGACTAAAAATAAGAATATCATCAAAATAAACCAAGACACAATGACCAAGAAGCGGACGCATGACGTTATTCATCAAATTCTGGAACGTAGGAGGGCCATTAGTAACACCAAAAGGAAGCACACGAAATTCATATAAACCAAGATGAGTACGAAAAGCAGTCTTATGTTCGTCAAAAGGGTGCATCCTGATTTGGTAATATCCAGAACGAAGGTCTATCTTGGAAAAGACTTTAGAGGTACCGAGCTGGTCAAAGAGGTCATCCATGTGTGGAATAGGGTACTGATTACGAATAGTCAACTTATTTAAAGCACGGTAATCAATACAAAGGCGTTTGGTACCATCTTTCTTACTAACAAGGAGAACAGGGGCACCAAAAGGGCTGTGACTAGGAACAATGAGACCCTGATCTAACAAGGCAATAATATGGAGCTCAAGCTCATCACGCTCAGATCGAGACATACGATAAGGGGGACGGGAAGGAGGAGCAGAACCAAGACGCAAGTCAATATGATGGTTCACGTCACGTAATGGTGGTAGCGTCGTAGGTTCTGAAAAGACAAAAGCATACTGATGTAATAAGTCAGAGATCACCTGAGGAACAGCTGCTGGAGTAGAAACTGGAGGAACTGGTACTGCCCGCTGAACACATAATAAGGCTGCACAATGAGCCTTCGGCAGGCTGCGAATAAACTGCTTCCCAGTAATCAATTGGAAGTCTCCTTGAGAATCAATGCCAACAAGTGAGTGTGTAACTGCATCATGTACAAATGTCAATGTCTGTTGTGTCAAGTCCAGTGTAACGGCTCCAAGAGATGCAAACCAATCAGCACCAAGGATAAGATCATAACGCTCCATATGAATAATGTAAAGATCTGCCTGTCCAGAAAAATCTCCAATGCGGTATGGTAAACGCTGAAACATCTGAGAACTAGGAAAAGAATGGGAACTGGCAACCTCAACTGTGAGAGTCTGTGAAGCAGGAACAGGCGAAGCACGGATCCGACTAGTGATATAACTGCTAATAAAAGAATGAGTGCTGCCAGTATCAACTAAAGCAATAGACTCACGACCTGTAATACGTACACGTAACCGAATGGAACGAGGACCAGGACGCCCTGTCCAAGTAGCATAGGCAAGTTGAGCATGGCAAGTAGCAGGAAGTAAATTAGTGGAAGGCTCAGAGGATAGGTCAGGCTCATCAGAAATATGAATGTAGATATTGGAATCATCTGGAGTAGTGCCCTCATGGTAAAAAACAGCAGTAGTAGTAGGGAGAGTGTTACGAGCTCGTAACCAGTGCCGAACCCTAGAGAACACAGATAGGTCAGATACCACAGTCAGGGTCGTGTCCAGCGTACATGACCAACAGGGCAAGACAGTGTGAGTAGTGTGCCCCAGCACGGTCCATAGCCATGGCGGGCCTAACACAGCCTAGGGACCCTGTCAGCAGGATAGGGCCCCCAGTTGGGTCCCGACGTGCAGTCGGCCACGTCAGTGCCACGTGGCCGACACTTGGCAGTAGCATGCTACCAGTCCTCACACTGGGCTAGGAGGGGCTTACTCTATATCAGGGAGTAGGCAAGGTTGGGTGGATCAATTACTGTTTGCCCTACTGTGGTGTTAGGATCTATTACACTGGTATCAGAGCCATCTCCATCCTAGGGAGTTCAGGAGCAACAGTAGAGAAAGCTATCAGAAGATAGGAAAGATCTGGGAGATTCTCAGAAAAGAATAGAGGAGGAAAATCGCTGTAGGATCAGCTTTCTAATCCTCCAATTTGCTGGATTTCTCAGTAGTTTGGAAGCATATCTTTTACAATAGCTTCAGCGCTGAAAAATCAGTTTCCCTCTCTGATTTTCGAGTGTAGATCACTATGATCTGTGCGGAAATTCAAGAGGAAGGGAAGAGCAGGTCCATCGCTGTATAGTCAGCCCTCAAATCTGAGTTTCGTATGAAGTTCTGAGTAGATTAGAAGGAGTTCTGATCTGAAATATTGTAGCAGGGCCAGCGCTGGACAGTAGGGTAGAAATCTCAGAATTTAACCCTGTTTATCAGAAGTTTTTCAGGAGTCTGAGTTTCAGACTTGCTTGCTACAGACCAGCGACCTACAGGCTGAGAGTAAATCAGAGAATCAAGGTGATTTCAGAGCTGTAAATTGGACAAATCGGGCCAGACAGGTTGCTGACCAACCAGCGAGGGCAGGGACTTCAAAAATTCCGGATTTCTTTTTGTAAACTTCCGGTTTTTACTCGGTTTGTTGGAGCCCCACACCTCAAATCAGATCAGTCAGCTACTCAACTCAAGAACCGGGAAATTTGGCACCGTTTTGAAGCTTCAAACTGGCATTTTCCGGGACAGCAGGTCTGAAATCTTGGGGAAAGGAGCTGAAAGGGTTCCTCTTCATAATCTCTTTGGAAGTACAGTCCTCAGAAACAGCTAAGTCATCTTTCCTTTCCCTTGTACAGTTGTAAATTAGTCTTTTAGACTTTTTTCCTTCAGAAGTTAAGGTAGCTCTCTTTCAGTTTCGAAGATGACCACTCCTCAGGGACCTGATCAACCCCAGGAGAGAGGCTTCGACGAACTTGAAACAGAAGCCTTGGCTTACAGAAAAGGGAAGGAACCCATGGAAGTAGAAGAACAGGAACAGTTCGCCGAAGAACTCGACGAACTGGTTACCAAGGAGCAGTTCCTCCAATTGGTAACAGAAGTGGATGAACTGAAGCTAGCATTAGCCAATTTCAAGTCCAGTGTGGACGACTCGTTCGCTGAACTCAAAAACTTGATTTTGAGCTCCGCGAAAGGAAGCCTTCCCTCCACTTCTCAGTTATCCCCTTCTCCACTTCCATCAGTTTCGGGTGAGACTTTACGGTCTCACCCCAGTGTTTTTAAAGATTTAAAGCCTCCTACTTTTAATGGGGAAGAGAAGGATAGAAATTCAGATATTCTACAAACCTTCCTCAGCAAATGGAAGAACATTCATGCTCTTAAACAGACCCCTGACCATTTGCAAGCAATTGAGGCCAGTCTTTCTTTAGGGCCTATGGCCTATAAGTGGTGGTTAAATCTCCAGGAGACTGGGCAGACTCCCCGGTCATGGAAAGCTTTTGAAGAAGCTTTCCTAAGAGAATTTCTACCAGAGAATGAACTTGATAGAGCCTGGGAAGCCTGGGAAAGAACAGTAATGGACAAGTCCCTCATCCAATATATCTCGCAGTATCGAGAGGCAATTTTAAAGATTAAAAATATGGATGACTATCAAAAAATCAGGGGATTTGTCCGTGGCCTCAAAGATGAATATAAAGTAGAGGTCCAGAGAAACTCGCCTACTACCCTTGAGCAAGCTCTCAGATATGCTCAAATCTATGATGATTCAGTGGGTAGGAAGAGAGCGAGACAGCAACCACTTTCTGAGCAGCTTCCTCAGAAAGACTTTCAATTTAAAAAGAAATTTTTAAAAAGAAAGAAAGAAGATAAATTTAAAGGTGAAGCTCCTCAGAAACGCCCTTCACACATACAGCCCTTAAAACCAGATGATTTTGAGAAAGCCAAACAAGCACGTTTGTGCTTTGTGTGTATGGGCAAGGGACACACAGTCAGACAGTGTCCCAAGGGGCCTTTCACTAAAAAAGATAAGAAAGATAAAAAACAAGTTCATCTTGTTCAGACTGTATGTTTCCCCAGTGACTCGGCAGCTTCCGAGATCAAAGTGTATCATGAAGATCATGAACACTGTTGCCAGCTGACCTCTGCAATGCTAGCGAGACCCTTCAGCTTTGGGCCGCATGACCTAGTACGTATGCATGGGAAAGTTGGTAACCAGTCAGTAAGAGTCATGGTTGATGATGGGGCAACCCATAATTTCATCAACCACACCCTGGTTAAAAAGCTTAAACTACCAGAAGTACCTAGTCAGCATAGGTACATAGTTTCATTAGCTAAGGGTGAAGATAAAAAAATATGGGAAACTATGGTAAGTAAGTTAAATCTTGGTATTCAGGGGTACCAAGATCAAATAAACTTTCAGATAATGCACCTGGATCGAACAGACATTGTTCTCGGGAGAGATTGGCTCTACAGTTTAGGACCTTCCCTCCACAGAAACTATCAGGAGAACACCCTCAGCTTTCAGTATAAAGGCCGAGAGATCCAGTTGCATGGGGAGCATGATGTTCCCAACAGCCCTATGGTCTGCAGTTCAGAGCTCTGTCAGCTAATCGGAGACGAAGACCATCAGGTATTCTTATGTGACTTTCAGTTTATTCCTGAAGTTTCTATTTCCAGTTCTATTCAGCAGAAATTCAGTAAATTAGAAACTTTATTGTCTAAATTTAAAGATGTTTTTCCTGAAGATTTGCCACATGGTTTACCACCTAGCAGAGAGGTAGATCATGTAATAAACCTAGTACCAGGTACAGCACCTGTTTCTAAACCTCCGTATCGGGTCAGCCGAACAGAGGATGAAGAAATAACTAGGCAGTTAACAGACTATCTTGGGAAAGGCCAAATTCAGACCAGTAGTTCACCATGGGCCTCACCAGTCCTATTGGTGAAAAAGAAAGAGGGGTCTATGCGTCTTTGCGTAGATTACAGAGCCCTCAATAAAGTCACAATTAAGAATAAATACCCTATGCCTCGGGCAGACGAGTTGTTTGATCAACTCGACGGGGCTAAGTTTTTCAGTAAAATAGACCTCAGATCGGGATATCATCAAGTCCGTATAAAATCGGAAGATGTCTCGAAAACAGCTTTTAGGACTCGTCACGGTCATTATGAGTTTAAGGTGATGCCATTTGGGCTCACAAATGCTCCAGCTACCTTTATGACCTTGATGAACAGTGTCCTCAGACCATACTTGGGTAAATTTGTAGTCGTATTTTTAGATGACATCCTCGTTTACAGCAAAACCAGGAAGGAGCATCTAAAACACCTCAGAAAGGTGTTTCGACTGCTCAGAAAGCATAAGCTTTATGCTAAACAATCCAAGTGTGAATTCTTCGTTGAAGAAGTAGCATATTTGGGTCACATTATCTCTTCAGATGGGATTAAGATGGACCCAAATAAGGTTAAAGCCATACTCAGTTGGCTGAGACCTCAGAATATTTTGGAACTTCAAATCTTTCTTGGTCTCGCGGGATATTACAGACGATTTGTCAAGGAATATGCTCAGATAGCAGTCCCTATGACAAATCTTCTTAAGGGGAAGGGAAAGGAGTTCATTTGGGAGTCTGCACAACAAGAGAGCTTTGATGCTCTCAAAACAGCCTTAGCTACAGCACCAGTCTTAAAAGTCGTCGACCCCAATCAGCCATTTGTGGTCGAAACAGATGCTAGCGACTTTGCAGTAGGCGCTGTGCTAACTCAGGGTGGACGACCAGTTGCGTTCGAGAGTAAAAAACTCGAGCCAGCTCAGACTAGGTACAGTGCCTATGAAAAGGAACTCTTTTCTATAGTCCATGCCCTTAAGACTTGGAGGCATTATTTGTATGGTGCCAACTTTGAGGTCCTGACAGACCATGAGAGTCTCAGATACCTTTGCAATCAACCTGAGCTTAGAGGTCGGAAAGCTCGTTGGGCAGAGTTGATGCAAGAGTTTGACATGTCTATCAGATATAGGCGTGGAAAATTCAATACAGTAGCAGATGCCCTTAGCAGAATGCCTATGATAAACGAGCTGAGTTTTACTCAGATTCGTAATGAGTTACTCAAGTCCTTGAGAGGGAAATGCCAGCATGATGCATTCTTCTCTATTATCTGGAACTCAGTCCAGAACAGACAGTTACAGACTCCAGAACCAGTTCCCGGGGCTGGTGCCAGTTCATCCAAGAATACGGCAGCTTCCGTTGAGGATGATGATGAGTCCGAGTATACGTCGTCAGATGACGTTGAGGATTCTGAGCCTGTATTACCCAAGCAAACCCCTGTGGTTGAGGGTCAGTTGACTCAAGGATTCAAATGGAAACAGTATTCCATTCAAGATGAGTACTTGCTCTATAGAGATAGAGTATGTGTCCCCAATTCAGAGGATTATAGGCAGCAGGTCCTATATGAATGTCATGACAATCCTAGCGCGGGACACCCAGGCATACAGAAGACCTATGAGCTTCTTCGTAGGCAATTTTTCTGGCCCAGTATGAAAAAGGACGTCCACCAGTATGTAACCAGTTGCCAGAAATGTCAAGTAAATAAAGCAGAGCGTTTAAAGGCAGGAGGGTTGTTGCATCCCTTAGAAATACCAGCTGGTAAATGGGAGAGTATCTCCATGGATTTTATAGTAGGCCTGCCTAAAACCCAAAAGGGTAATGACGCTATATGGGTCACAGTTGACCGTCTGACCAAAATGGCTCATTTTATTCCGACCAAAACAACCGTTAGAGCTCCAGAGTTAGCGAGGTTGTTTGTAGACGGGCTATTTAAATTGTACGGTCTACCTTCCGGCATAGTCAGCGACCGGGACAGTAAGTTTACTGGAAATTTTTGGAAGGCAGTATTCCATCATCTCCATACTAAACTTAATATGAGTACCACTGACCATCCACAGACGGACGGTCAAACAGAAAGGGTAAATCAAGTGCTGGAGGATATGCTTCGTGCATACGTCAGCAAGAGGCAGACTAATTGGGAGGAGTATCTCTCAATATTAGAGTTTGCTTACAACAGTACCAAACATTCAGCTACGGGATACAGCCCATTTATGCTGATGTACGGTTTTCAGCCACGCTCACCCACAGCTGTAGGGTTTAAACAAGAAAAAGTTGAAGCAGCCAGAAACTTTTTAGAAGACCTAAACCAGATGATAGAACATGCTAAGCGTAGCATTAGACAATCCCAGGATCGAGCCAGGCATTATGCAGATCCACACAGACGGGATGTGCAGTTCTCCACTGGTGAGAAAGTCTACTTGAGAGTCCCAGTTGACTCTAAAACCCTCAAATCAGGAGTGTGTGCTAAGTTGTCTCCAAGGTATTGTGGTCCCTTTACCATCAGTAGGAGACTAGGCGAGGTCACCTATGAACTAGAACTCCCACAATGCAGTAAGGTTTTTCCAGTTTTTCATGTAAGTCAGTTACGAAAAGCCTTAACCAGATCAGATAATCTGGTAGGGGACAGTGTTCTAGTTCTCCCATTGGATCCTCAGCAACCTCCACATGAACCAGAGGAGATTCTTGATAGTAGAGAGACGCAGACTCGTCAAACTCTATACCGAGAATATCTGGTTAAGTGGAATGATCAGCCTGTTGAGAATGCCACTTGGGAAAGAGGCAGCGTCCTTCGCAAGATTTTTCCAGACTTTGTCTTAGAGGACCAAGACGGTTCTTAAGGGGGAGGGAGTGTTACGAGCTCGTAACCAGTGCCGAACCCTAGAGAACACAGATAGGTCAGATACCACAGTCAGGGTCGTGTCCAGCGTACATGACCAACAGGGCAAGACAGTGTGAGTAGTGTGCCCCAGCACGGTCCATAGCCATGGCGGGCCTAACACAGCCTAGGGACCCTGTCAGCAGGATAGGGCCCCCAGTTGGGTCCCGACGTGCAGTCGGCCACGTCAGTGCCACGTGGCCGACACTTGGCAGTAGCATGCTACCAGTCCTCACACTGGGCTAGGAGGGGCTTACTCTATATCAGGGAGTAGGCAAGGTTGGGTGGATCAATTAGTGTTTGCCCTACTGTGGTGTTAGGATCTAGGGGCCGAACCCTAGAGAACACAGATAGGTCAGATACCACAGTCAGGGTCGTGTCCAGCGTACATGACCAACAGGGCAAGACAGTGTGAGTAGTGTGCCCCAGCACGGTCCATAGCCATGGCGGGCCTAACACAGCCTAGGGACCCTGTCAGCAGGATAGGGCCCCCAGTTGGGTCCCGACGTGCAGTCGGCCACGTCAGTGCCACGTGGCCGACACTTGGCAGTAGCATGCTACCAGTCCTCACACTGGGCTAGGAGGGGCTTACTCTATATCAGGGAGTAGGCAAGGTTGGGTGGATCAATTAGTGTTTGCCCTACTGTGGTGTTAGGATCTATTACAGAGAGGCTGACGGCAATCACGGGTAAAATGGTCAGGACTCTTAAAACGAAAGCAAAGACGCTTCTGCTGAAGGTCAGCGAACTCTGCAGACGTGTAACGTCGTACAAAAGCAGGTCGAGGAGTCGGAGACGAAGGGACAATGGAGAGAGCTGGAACAGAAGGGGCAGGTGTAGGGGTAGACGTAGCGGGAAAAGATGAAGCAGAAGGACGTGGTCGGGAGAAGCGGGAAGGAACGGTGTCAGACTACTTATGCTGTAAAGTACTGGCAAGAGACATCGCCTCAACAAGTGTGGGAGGACGGAAGGAAGAAACATCATAACGTAAAGCACCACGAAGCCCAGCAATGAAACGAGAAATAAGCTCAGTGGGCTGTAGATCTGTGAAAAGATAAGAAAGCTCCATAAACTGATCTGTATAAGAAGCAAGATCACTGGTCTGAGTGAGACTACGGAATGTATCACATTGGCGGTCGAGCCACTGAGGATCAATCATAGCATGACGGAGGCCACAGTGAAAAGTATGCCATACATGGAGCCCTTCCCGATTAGGATCAGCTTTATAAACTCGCCACCACGTGGCGGCGCGTCCATCTAAATGTAAAGCAGCCAACTGGATCTTTTGAGGATCAGTCTAAGGGTAGATCTGAAAATATGTGTCAAGCTTAGCAAACCAATTCTCTAATAAGTTCCCGTCAGAGGAACCGGAATAGGTAGCAAGCTGTAGCCTATCACGAAAGTCTCGAACAAAGTGTGGCTCAGGAAGTGGGGGACGTGAAAAGAAACCAGGAGGTGGGTTAGGTGGAATGAACGGTCCACCACCACACTGACTAGCAATCTGTGACTGCATAGTAGCAAAGCTTGTCATAACGCTATCGAAGCGAAGAACGAGGCCAGAAAGGGTCTCATCCATGCGACGAAACTGATCGGATAAGGTTTCTTGAGTAGTCTCACTCGGGGTAGGTGAATGTGCCATAATGATAGTGGAAGGAATAGACAAAAACTTGAGAGAGTGGACTCTTGTCGTCACCCCAAATTAGTCTATTAAAACCACTATTATCACAACTAAAAAAAGGACGGCAATCAGCAAATGAAAAAAGTGAAAATGAAGGCTGTAAAACTGCGCTGGACAGCCAGGAGGCAAGTGACAAATTGGAGTATCAAACGGAGTTGGAATTTCGTGAAATTTGGTTAAGGATGGGCAATGGACAGCCTGCAAATTAGGTGTGAAAAGTGGCTGCAAACGGAGACAAAAACGGACGAAAGTGACAAGTATGAAGCGGCTGGACAGCCTGCAAACAAAAGTGAGAGGGCTGAAAATGGGAGGAGGAACGAATGAAAGAGATGAGGGAATTGGGCGTTGGAGAGCCTGCAAACAAGCTGGAAATGGATGATAGAGGGTTGGAACTTGGGCGCCGGAAATAATCTGCTCAAAAAAAAAAAAAATTCCGGCCGCCAAATTTAGCGGAAGTACTTCCGCTAACTATCTGCTAAAGCTCCGCCAAGGAAAATGCTTTGACAGGAGCTGGTCCTTCTCCAAACTGTGCTGAATGTTGCTGAAGCAAAGAGACGAAAGCCCTCAGCAAGGAAAATGGGCACCCAATCAAAAAATCAGATCTAAAATTCAGCAATTAGGAAAGTGCTCTGATACCAAGTTACGAATAGAGCCACAGTTGATCTAGAGCTAAGCTATGAAAGCATCACATAAGCAAGACTTAAGCTATGAAAGCAGCACATAAGCAAGACTTAACCCTAGAAAGCAGGAAAGAGAGAGATTAAGGAGTTTAAAGAGAGAGATCAATATCATCAGCTGAATAACAAATGGCACAGTTTCCCTACTTATAGCCAAGAGGAAGCCCTAAAAGGAAGCTTCCGGTGGCTGGGGCCCAACTGGGAGGGAAAATAGTGCGCCCTCCAAGAAGGCCCCCACTCTCCAGTAATATGTCCAAATGGCTTAATAATGAATAATAAGGCCAAAGGCCAACCATATAGTCTAAGTGTCACTAATGAATAGAAAAGGGCCCAAGGCCTGCTTATGCATAAAGTAAAGTAAATGTAAATGGACGCGGCGAATGTAATGAGCCGAGTCCATAACTGGCCCAATGTTGGACTCACACACGCAGGATGCCAACTGGTCGCCTGTTTCTAATACTTCCGACTCTCTACTGTATTTATGTACTGTTTGGTCTTATTGCAAAAGCCTCTTGCCATATTCTAGAATATTCCATGTCGTTCCCAGATTCGGACAACACGATCTGAATTTGATGAAGGACACCAAATGCATGCTGGCCAAGGAGTACAAAATGACTGATATTGGTCCAGCCCACTATTGTCTCGAAATCGAAATTTTCCGAATTTGACCCAGCCAACTGTCACCCAACAGAGATATCTTACCAACATGCTGAAAAGTTATGGAATGGCTAACTGCAAACCAAGTCTATTTCCAATCGACCCAGGTTTGAAGCTGCCAAAGGAACAATCTCCTCAAACTGAGGCAGAAAAGGAAGAGATGAAGCAACATTGTTACGCTCTTCAAAAATACAATTTATTTAAACTAGGAAAACCATAAAAACTATTAATATATCCTACTATATTTTCAAATTCGCATGACCTTTTCTGGCATCAATGTATGTATACTTTCCACGTCCCACCAACTCGCCTTGCTCTTCTCTCTCTCTCTAGGCCAAAACATAGCGTCTGAGAGAGATAACTCGGTCTGACGGGAAGCCCTGAAGCATCCAGGTGAAGAAAGTGAATGCGGTAGAACTGACGCTTAACCCGTGATGGATCCAGGTGAGACCAAACAGTATGTATGTATGCTCTGTAGATCTGTTAGCAAATGAATGCATGAGTCCCATTTGGGAGGTCAGACATAGATAATGCCCAGCTATGTAGAAAGTCCGAAGCATACTGAAACCATGAAGACTTAGCCTGGCCCGAATCATCCGGCTAAGCATGTGAATCTGCAAACGCGAGAGATGTCACTCCATGTGTCTCTAGATAGGCCTCGGCACCATGTCTCTGCTGAATACCGTGCAATTGGAGAAAGAGTCGAAGAAAAAAGAGGCGACAGCGTGTATCCGGGTCATGCACGTAATAAGTAGAGGAAAACCTCTCCGTCTAAACAAGAGTAGAGCGCCCCTTGCGGAGCCTAGCCAATGCAGCTTGTCTAAGAAAAAGCAATGGACCAGAGAAGAGAACACCCAAGTATGTATAAGACGCCACTATCTCTAGAAGCTGTCCATCAAAATAGAACATAGTGTCTCTCATATGCTGCCTATTGGTGTTAAACACCATAACCTTAGTCTTACCAATGTTCACCATCAGCCCCCATATCTGACAGAAAGTATACAAGGCATCCAAATGTCGCTGAAGTCCTGCAGCCGAACTAGATACTAGAACCACATCATCTGCATAAAGAAGGATAGGGATAACAATATCTGCTAGAGGACAATCATCTCCACCTTCTTCGTGAATGATCTGCTCAAGGTCGTCAATGTATAGAGCAAATAGGTTGGGTGACAAAGGACACCCCAGCTTTACTCCGACCGTACTATGAATATATGAAGACCATCCATCTCAATCACGGAATCAGGCCAAAACTCTCTCATATAATGTGATGATAGCAGCAATGACCTCTTGTGAGAAACCAAGGGATGCCAAACGCTGCTTACTATGAGATCAGAGGCAGATACCACTGTCTCTATCGGGACACTCCACTCACGCTTGGTTCCTTCTTTGCCTATCCAGATTCGAGATGTGTTGATTTACTTTTGCGAGAGATGTTCTCTTTGAGATCTTCACTTCTATCGGATGATCAGGATGTTGGCCACAGCCAGCCACATATTACAATTTTCTTTCAGAAAAGAGTTAGGGAGTATACTTCGGATAGTGAGATTGACATTCCAGCTCATCGACCAAAGTTCCAGAGTCTTCCTCGACCTCCAGAGTTCGTCACCAACCCTAAACCATGTGCCTCACACCAGATCACACAGTTTTTCTCTCCCAGTTAGTGAGTTTTATTCCTCCACGTAGCTGGCGGTTAAGCTATTGCTTTTGTAACCTCACCATAGCTGGAGGTTAAGCTTTGGTTTTATTTCCAGTTTATTTCTGTTTTTAGTTTTACCTGATAGAAATAAGTCCGACATGGACAATGCTCCTTTCTGATGTACTTTTTCTTTGTCTTCTATGCCCAAGGGCACTCTATAGACATTCATATATTCTATTCTATTCTATTCTATTCTCTCTCTCTCTCTCTC